>PVJS01054627.1:0-12899 GCA_004027185.1 Glis glis | reverse complement strand
CAGCCTCAGATATTTAGTGAGGCCCTCCGCAACTTAGTGAGACCCTGTTTAAAAATAAAGAATAAAAAATAGGGCTGGGGGTGTAGCTTGGAGGTAGAATGCCCCTGGGTTCAATCCCTAGTACTGCAAAAAAAAAAAAAAAAAAAAAGAAGGGCACAGGAAGAACACAGTGGATGGAATTCACAGCAGGTTGAAGAGACCTACACAGAGAATAAATGAACTAGAGATGGGTCAGAAGAAGTTATCCAGCATGAAGAAGGAAATATGAAAACCGGGTGCGAGAGCCGGGCGTGGTGGCGCATGCTTGTAATCCCAGTACTTGGCTTACTTGAGACCGGAGGATCCGGGTTCGCGGCCAGCCTCAGCACTCTCTCTCTGTCTCTCTCTCTCTCTCTCTCTACTTAATGAGGCCCTCCGCAACTTCATGAGACCCGGTTTCAAAATAAAGGATAAAAATAGGGCCGGGGGTGTAGCTCTGAGGTAAAACGCCCCTGGGTTCAATCCCCGGTACCGCAAAAAAAAAAAAAAGGAAAAGAAAACCAGGTGCGATGGTACAGGCCCACAAACCCAGTGCTTGGGAGGCTGAGTCAGGAGGGTCATAGGTTCAAGGCCAGCCTCAGCAACTTAGCAAGACCCTCAGCAACTTAGTAAGATTCTGTTTCAAAATACAAAATAAAAAGGGCTGGGGGCGTAGCTCGGAGGTAGAATGCTCCTGGGTTCAATCTGAAGAAGGAAGAGGAGGAGGAGGAATAATAAAATAAAGAATATGAAGAACTAAAAGACACAGAATAGATTGAGCAAGTCTAACACATGGAACTGGAGTCTCAGAAAGAGAAACAGGACAGAAGAACATCTGGATTCCAAACCACAGGTTCAAGAAACTCAAGGAGAGCCGGGTGTGGTGGCGCACGCTTGTCATCCCAGTACTTGGGAGGCTGAGACAGGAGGATCGCAGGTTCGCGGCCAGCCTCAGCTACTTAGTGAGACCCTCTGCAACTTAATGAGACCTGTTTCAAAAGAAAGAATAAAAACTAGGGCCGGGCGTGGTGGCACACGCTTGTAATCCCAGTACTTTGGGAGGCGGAGACCGGAGGATCCGGGTTCGCGGCCAGCCTCAGCTCTCTTGCTCTCTCTCTCCCTGTCTCTCTCTCTCTCTCTCTCTCTTTCTCTCTCTCTCTCTCTCTCTCCCCCCTTAGTGAGGCCCTCTGCAACTTCGTGAGACTCGGTTTCAAAATAAAGTATAAAAAAAAAAATAGGGCCGGGGGTGTAGCGCAGAGGTAGAATGCCCCTGCGTTCAATCCCCGGTACCGCAAAAAAAAAAAAAAAACTAGGGCTGGGGGTGTAGCGCGGAGGTAGAATGCCCCTGGGTTCAATCCTCAGTACGCAAAAAAAAAAAAAAAATCTATATATAGACACATCCTAGTGAAACTGCAGAACAAGGAAGACAAGATCTGACACAAGGCCATCTGATAAGAGAAACCAAGAGTTTCAGGAGCGAAACTGGGTAGCTGCGTCTCAGCAGAGACACTGACACTCAAACAGTGCCCGCTGTCTTGGATGCACCAAATACATGAACAACTGCCAACAGCTCCCGAAAATACAGAAGAGCATGAACTGGAGAGGCAGCCCAGGAGGACCTGAATGACGAGCAGTGAGAACCGGAAACAACCCGCTCCGTTGACGTGAGCATCCAGAGCGCAAAACCCTAAGAAAGCAACAACGGCTAGTAGAGTTTAAGACACACAAAGAATTAAACTCCTCATGCCAGGCGCAGTGGTGCACATCTGTAATCCCCGTACCAGAGAAGCTGAGGTAAGAGGATCACAGGCTCAAGTCAGACTCAGCAATTTAGCCAGACCCTGTTTCACAATAAAAAATAGAAAGAGCCGGGCGTGGTGGCACACACCTGTAATCCCAGTACTTGGGAGGCTGAGACAGGAGGATCTAGGTTCGCGGCCAGCCTCAGCTCTCTCTCTCTCTCTCTCTCTCTCTCTCTTTCTCTCTCTCTCTCTACTTAGTGAGGCCCTCTGCAACTTCATGAGACCCAGTTTCAAAATAAAGTATAAAAAAATAGGGTCGGGGGTGTAGCGCGGAGGTAGAACACCCCTGGGTTCAATCCCCGGTACCGCAAAAAAAAAAAAAATGGTGATAAGGGAAAAAAATGAGACCAAGAAGATCACAGTCACATGCCTGCATTTCTATGAAAAGGCAAAAACCATAGAGACAGAAAATAGACCTGTATTTGCCTGGAGTTGGGGGCAGGAACACAAAAAGACACAGATAAAAAGCCGGGCGTGGTGGGCATGCCTGTAATCCCAGTACTTGGGAGGCTGAGACAGGAGGATCACAGGTTTGAGGCCAGCCTCAGCAACTTAATGAGATTCTCAGGAACCTAGCAAGACCCTGCTTTAAAAAAAAATAACAAAAAGGGCTTGGGGTATAGTTCAGAGGTAGAACACCTCTGGGTTCAATCCCATATAACACAGACACAGACACACACAGACACACACACAGAATAAAAACAGTGGCCCAGACTCATGCTGTGCACCACTACTGCATTGGCACATGTCCCTAAATCCTCGTGACCTATGGCCACATGGGCAGAGTTCCCCCCCCTTTGTGTGTATGTGTGTGGTACTGGGGATTGAACCCAGGGGCATTCTAACCCTGAGCAACACCACCAGCCCTATTATTATCATTATTATTTTTTTTTTTGAAACAAGGCCTCACTAAGTTGCTGAGGCTGGCTGCAAACCTGTGATCCTCCCGCCTCAGCCTCCCAAGTACTGGGATTACAAGGGTGTACAGCCACGTCTGGCCCTGGGGTCCCTTTCTATTGCAAGAAAAAAAGCGCAGGCTCGGGTCGCAGATGGGGCGATGTAGTTTATTAGCCTCTGGCGGCTGCTCTCACAAATCATCCTGCTAGGGTGTGGATGTGGAATGTCCCTCAAGGCTCCTGTAATTACAGGCTTGGTCCTCGGTGCAGCAGTGTGCAAAGGAGGGGCTTTTACAAGGGCTCTGACTTCATCAGCGGATTAATCCATGTGATGGGCTGATAATTCAAAAGGATTATTGGGAGGTGGGACCTAGTTAAAGGAAGCAGATATCTGAGGGCATGCCCTGGAAGGGTTTATCTTCTCCCCAGCCCCTTCCTTTCTCTCTCTCTCTCTCTGCTTCCCGCTGTTATGAGCTGAGCAGCTCTCCTCCTCCATGCCCTTCCGCCATGATGTTTAGCTCACCTCAGGCCCAGAGCGATGGAGCCAGCCCACCATGGATGAACCTCTGAAACCACAAGCCAAAGTAAAACTTTTCCTTCTCTAAGTTGTTTATGCCAGGTATTTTGGTCACAGTGACGTAAAGCTAACACATGCCCCAAACGGTATGGCTTAACACAACACAAATTTAGTGTCTTACTCTTCTGGAGTTGAGAAGATTGAAATGGGTCTCACTGGGTGTTGAAAGTGCTGGTTCCTTCTGGAGACTCTGGAAGGATCTGTTTCCTGCCTTCTCTAGCTTAGAGGCACCACATCCCTTGGCTCACAGTCCCTTCCTCCATCTTCAAAGCCAGCAACCAGGTTGAAGGATGGAGTCCTCACACTGTCTTCCTCCTGGTCCTCTGTTTCCATCATTACTTCTTTTTTTTTTTTTGCAGTACTGGGGATTGAACCCAGGGGCATTCTACCTCTGAGCTATACCCCCTGCCCAATTTTATTCTTTATTTTGAAACAGGGTCTCGCTAGGTTGCAGAAGGCCTCACAAGTTGCCGAGGCTGGCCACGAACCTGCGATCCTCCCGTCTCAGCCTCCCAAGTACTGGGATTACAAGCGTGCACCACCACGCCTGGCTAATTACTTCTCCTTTTTTACTCTAACACTCTCCTGCCTCCCTCTTGTACTTATAAGGACCCTCATGATCACACCAGGCTCCCCGGGAAATTCAGGACAATCTCCCATCTCAAGATCGACTGGTGAGCAACCTTCATGTCCCCTTACCATGTGACCTAACACACTCACAGGTGCCAGGGATTAGGACGGGGACATTATTCTGCCCACCACACTTGACACGTGGGTGTAAACCAAAAGCGGAAGTGGCTTTCCAGCAGTCCCACTCAGGATGGCTTTGGAAGGCAGCAGTGAGTGGAAGCCTCAAGAGACAGACCTTCCACTGGTGCACCTAGCCATCCCTTTACATGGAGAGAGAAGTGGCCTGAGGCTGGAATCTATACAGACTTTTTATTTTTATTTATTTATTTTTTGCAGTACTGAGGATTGAACCCAGGGACATTCTACCTCCGAGCTACCCCCCCCCAGCCCTATTTTTTATTCTTTATTTCAAAACAGGGTCTCACTAAGTTGCAGAGGGCCTCGCTAAGTAGCTGAGGCTGGCCACGAACCTGCGATCCTCCTGTCTCAGCCTCACAAGTACTGGGATTACAAGCTTGTGCCACTACGCCCGGCTAAACAGATTTATGAGCGGTGACAGATGGCCAGGTCAGAGGCCAGCAAGAAGAAGGTTAGGAACTAGAAGATCTGGGGAAAGGGTGCGAATGAGCCCCAGGGGACAGGCACACAAGAGAAGGTGTTTGTATCATGTTAGTGCCCGCCAGAGAGTGTCCCTCCAGAAGAGGCATGACACAGCCAAGTCTGTAGAGTGTCGTTAGCAAACAGCCTTTATTGTATCACTTGACAACAGTCACATGACTCCATTAGCCACAGTGGCAAGGACTGGGACCACCCAAGAGCCCCTGGCAGCTCCTTGCCCACAGCCACCAAGCGTTCCATCTTCTCCCTCCTTCCCTCTCCACAGAGACCCCCAGAGCTCTTCCTGCACACCTCCTGCACCCAGTCTCCATCCCTGACTCCCTGGGGAGCCCAACCTGGGACAAGATGCTCCAGGACATTTTGTGGAGTGGAATCCAGCCAGCTGTCTCCATCGTGGTCAGAGCCATCTTTCCACCCGTAGCGAGACACACATTCAAGGCCGTGTTCCCAAGCTCTGGCCGACTCTTGAAGGACCCATTTCTCCCGTCGAAGACTGATGAACCCCAGAAACGCCTCCAGTTACCTCTCACTCTGGGCCTCAGCGAGTCCGAGTCGGCCCCGAGCTCATCCTCTGGCCCTAAGATGCTTGCTCCCGCTGCGGTGGATGGTTTTGCTGAGGGCGACTTCCAGAGCAGTGGTACGTGCATGGCCCTTACACAGGACGTGTCACCTCCAGGACAGGGGAACACCAGATAAAGACCAGAGGCCATCCGCATACTTTTCCTGCTGAGGTCTCTGTGGACCACCTCACCTAAGCCAGTCTGCTCTGCGTTGTTGGTCACTGAATTCTGTCATCTGTTGATGGCACTTAAACTGTCTATGATTTTTAATTAATTAACTTATGTATTTATGTATTTATTTTGGGTACTGGGAATTGAACCCAGGGGCATTCTACCTCTGAGCTACACTCCCAGTCCAATTTTATTTTATTTCATTTTTATTTTGAAACAGAGTCTCACTAAGTTGCTGAGGCCCTCACTAAATTGCTGAGGCTGGCCTCGAACCTGCCATCCTCCTTGTCTCAGCCTCCCAAGTACTGGGATTCCAGGCGTGCACCACCACTGCCCGGCAGTCTGTGATTATTTAACGCAGTCATCTGATTACTTATTGTCTGTTTGTCTTTCCCAAGCTCATGTTTCTTGATGAACTTGTCTGATTCACTGTTACCTCCGCGGTACCCAGCACGGTGCTTAGCTCTGCGGGACAGGACCCGCATTTGGAGGCCTGGCCTTCTTGTACTGCGCCCCAGCAGGTCACCGGCATCTCAAGGTGAGAAGGAAGGAGGGATGGCGCGGGGATGGGGAGACAGCCTGGTAAGCCTGCACTCTGCGCATACGTACACAGAAAAAAAAACGCACTCCTCCCTAGAAAGGCCCCCCTCCCGCCTGCGCCTCCCACCCCGCCTGCACCCCGCACCCCCGATTTCCTTTCCTTTGTGAACTAGAAGGCAGAGCCAGCTGCCGGGGGCAGAGGTGGCAGGTTCGGGAAGGATGCAGGGAGAGGAGGCGGCGAGGTGCGGGAGCAGCTGCCTCTGGGGACCGGGGCTTTGTGGCACCGGCGTCCTCTGTGGGGCACAGAGGCCGCTGCAGGGGCGGAGGCGACAGGTGCTGTCCAGTCCCTGGCTTGGGTTTTTCCGGATGAGTAGGGCGGAAGGACAGGGGCCAAGCCCTTGAGGGCGCTGGCAGAGAGCGGCTGAGATGATGTCCGTGGCGGCCTGGAGGTGGGAGCCAGGGGGGCTGCACCCGTGGGAAAGTGCAGGAGCCGGGATCAGGGCAAGGTCAGGGGACAGGGCGGCGGAGGCGGGAGGGGACCAGCAGCCTCGGAAGCTGTGGTCAGGGGGTGGGGCGGTGGAGAGCAGTTGGATGACAGGGCCCTGTGGGCGGCGCCGGCCGGGAGGTGAAGGAGGCCGGCCAGGAGGTGTGGACGGCGCGGAGCTGGCGGCCCCTCTGGAGGCCTGGGCGCAGGGTGTCTGGTTCTGGGTCTGGTGACTCACCGGTGGCCTGGCCCTGCACCTCCTGTCCTTGTAGGTTGCGCCTCCTTTCTGACCTGCCTGCCCTGCTGCTCCGCCGCTAAGCCCTTCACACTCAGAACTCATTTTCTTCATACCAAGTCCTTCTTATTTTAAACCACCCTATCATTGCCTTCCCAATCCCCCAATTTTTATGTCATTCACGTCCTCCTCTTTGCTGGCTTTGCTCCCGCCATCTCGTCTGTTGCGGAGCCGCGGGAATTATTTTGTCCATAACATGTCTCTATTTCTTTCTTTCTTCTGTCCCTGTTGGTTGGTTGGTTTGTGTGTTTGTTTTTTGGTGTGGTACTGGGGGTTGAATCTAAGGGTGTTCTACCACTGAGCTACACCCCCAGCCCTTCTTATTTATTTTTTTTATTTTGAGACAGGGTAGCCTTGAACCTGAGATCCTCCGTCCTCAGCCTCCCGAGTAGCTGGGGTTATAGGTGTGCACCAGCACACCAGCCTTGCTTCTTCTTTTCTTTTCAGTGTTGGGGATCAAACCCGGGGCCTTGGGGTGTGCTAGGCAAGTCCTCCACCACGGAGCTACCCCCATAGACATGTCCATAACATTTCTAAGCAATGGACCTTTCTTTCAATCTTCAGAGCAAAAATCCTGCCAGGAACTGGCGTCCCAGATGTGAACAGAGGGGAATGAGAAGTGGCTGGGTCGATGGTGGGCTGGGGTACCAAGAAGCAGGACAGAAGGAGCCCTCAGACGAGGCAGAAATGGCACAACTTTGCCGTCACACAGATGTGGGTTCTAGGTCTGGCTCTGCCAGCCATGGTAGGGGAGCTCAGACAAGCCACACCTCAGTAAGTCAAGGAAAACAATACCTAAGAGGCGTACTGTGAATATCAGTTGAAATGAGCCGTTGACATACTTGGCGTATAGTAGGTCCTATAGTCCCCCTTGTCCACCATGGATCTGTTCCAAGACCCCCCAGGATGCCTGAAACCGCAGCTAGTACCAAACCCCACATACACTAGGTTTTTCTTATACGTTTATACCTGTGATAAAGTTTAATTTAGAAATTAGGGCTGGGCATGGTAGTGTACACCTGTAATCCCAGTCCTTAGGAGGCTTAGACCATACCTGCAGTCCCAGTACTTGGGAGGCTGAGACAGGAGGATCACAGGTTCGAGGCTAGTCTCAGTAACTTAGCGAGACCCTCAGCAATTTGAGACCCTGTTTCAGAATAAAAAATAAAAATAGGTCTGGAGGTGTAGCTCAGAGGTAGAATGCCCCTGGGTTTAATCCCTAGTATGCCCCCCCAAAAAAGAAAGAAATTAGGTCCAGTTAGAAGTTAACAATAGCCAAGTGGAGTGGCACACACCCGTAACCCCAGCTCCTTGGGAGGCTGAGGCAGGAGAATCAAAACTTTAAGACCAGCCTGGCCAACTTAGTGAGACCCTATTTCAAAATAAAAATGAGAAGGACTTGGGGGCTGGTAGCTCAGAAGTAGAATGCCCCTGGTTTCAATCTTCAGACCACCCCCCAAACTAAAAATAAATTAGAAAAATTATAATAATATACTATAATAAAAGTTATGCAATATGGTCTTTTTCTCTCAAAATACTATCTCACTGTACTGAATTCTCCTCCTTTCTTTTTCTTTGTGGTACTGGGGGTTGAACCCAGGAGCATTCTGCCTCAGAGCTACACCCCAGCCCTATTTTTTATTTTTTTAATTTTGAAACAGGGTCTCACTATGTTGCAGAGGGCCTCGCTAAGTTGCTGAGGCTGGCCGCGAACCTGCGATCCTCGGGTCTCAGCCTCCCAAGTACTGCGATGACAGGCGTGTCCCACCACGCTCAGTTTTGTAGTCTCCCTTCTTGTGATGAGGTAAGCTGAGTCAATGCCTGCGTGCAGAGATGAAGTGAAGGAAGGACCTGAGCATCGTGACCTGGCCTTAGGCGGCCACACAGACACTACATGAACACAGCTCTGTGGCGTGGACACAGCCGGTCTGATAACCAAGGCTCTAAGGGACCAAGGAGAATGTGGCACACACAGCATGGATCCCTGGACAAAGGGGATGATTTGTTTTCCAGA
The DNA here is from genome assembly GCA_004027185.1 of Glis glis. Classification (NCBI taxonomy): domain Eukaryota; kingdom Metazoa; phylum Chordata; class Mammalia; order Rodentia; family Gliridae; genus Glis; species Glis glis. The sequence continues at coordinate 4,294 of PVJS01054627.1, read as the reverse complement.
CTGGACAGAGCAGGACAGTGTGAGATTTTATCACACTACTCCGAATGGCACACACGCAATTTAAAACTTACGAGTTGTTTATTTCTGGAATTTTCCATGTAATATTTTTGGGCTTGGGTTGACCTCAGAGAACTGAAACCTCAGATAGCAAAGCTGGCGATAAGAGGGGCCACTGTCCCTGATTGTACTGGTTCCCTTCCGGTCAGCAGGTCCAGCCAGAGCCTTCCCTGCAGAGCACTGGAGCGCAGAGGAGGCTCTGGGCTACAGTCAAGCTTTGTTCCACCCCTGACTAGCTTCTGGAACTCAGTTTCTGCATCTGTGAAATGGGTTATCAACGGCAGCTTTGCCCACTCCACAGGGCTATTGAGAGAATGAATATGGATGTGAAACAACGTTGCAAATGAGGATGTTTTGATCTGAAGTGAATTAATGAACTACTGCCTCATCTTCCTAAGACAGACATGGCTTCCTGCCAACATGGCCCCCTCCAGTCTGGACCCAAGGAGAAAACTCACCCTTGGGTGCATTTTATTTATTTATTTATTTATTTATTTATTTTTATTTATTGGTACTGGCGATTGAACCCAGGGCCATTCTACCTCCCAGCTATACCCCAGTCCTTTTTATTTTTTTGTTTTGAAACAGAGTCTCGCTAAGTTGCTGAGGGTCTTGCTAAGTTGCCGAGACTGGTCTCAAACCCGTAATCCTCCTGTCTCATTGTGTCCGGCAATTTCTGTTATTTTTATGCCACATACAACCCCACCACCTAGTGGTGGGGTGCCACCCAGGAAAAGACATTAAATAATTGATTGCTTAGCCTTTTTTTTTTTTTTAAACCTAGGCTTCTGAGAGAGGAGATGCTTGGGTATGACCTGGGAAGTCAGGAAGCAAGAAGGTGGAAGGGGTTGGGGTCGGGTCTTATAACTTGGAGGGGCGCAGGGATTCCCGGCTACCCCTCTGCAGCTAAAAGGCTCTTTGATGGATTCAGGTGTCTCTCATTTCTGCCTCCAGGTGATGGCACGCGCCTCGCCCCGCACCTGCCAGGCTCTGTCCCCATCACAATGCACGTGGATACTGCCTCAATCTATGCTCCACCTGGACATGCGCCTACTGTCTTTCTTTTTCTAAAAAATGGTACTGGGATGAAACACAAGGGGCACTCTACCTCTGAGCTACAGCTCTTTTCTTTCTTTGCTTTTTGCTTTTTTTCTTTTATCTTTTCTTTCTTTTTTTTTTTTGTGGTGCTGAGGATTGAACCCAGGGGCATTCTACCTCCAAGCTACACCACCAGACCAGTTTTATTATTTATTATTTTGTGGTTGTTGTTTTGCAGTACTGGGGATTGAACCCAGGGGCGTTCTACCTCCGAGCTACACCCTCGGCCCTATTTTTTATTCTTTATTTTGAAACCGGGTCTCACGAAGTTGCAGAGGACTTCACTAAGTAGCTGAGGCTGGCCGCGAACCCGGATCCTCCAGTCTCAGCCTCCCAAGTACTGGGATTACAAGCGTGCGCCACCACGCCCGGCCTGTTTTATTATTTAGAAACAGGGTCTCCCTGAGTTGCTGAGAGACTTGCTAAGTTACTGAGGCTGACTTCAAACCTGTGGTCCTCCTGTTTCAGCCTCCCAAGCACTGCGATTACAGTCCTGCACCACCACATCTGGCTTCTATTTTTTATTTTGAAACAGGGTCTCTCACTGAGTAGCTGAGGGTCTTGCTAAGTTGCTAAAGCTGGTCTTGAACCTGGGATCCTCCCGTCTCAGCCTCCCAAGTATTGGAGCTTTCTTACCTTTATGATTAGAGCTATTACTGGTTTTGAATGTGTTTCTTTGTCTCAGTTAACTATGTCTGAAATTTCCTTTTCTTTCAAAGACATCAGCCACCAATACTCTACACTCTACCGTGAGCTTTGCCATGTGGTGTAGGGAATTAAATGGTGGGAGATATTCAGGGTTCACCATCTAGAAAGTGAAACAGATCAAGACAGGAGTGCCGGACACAGCTGCATCACCGTGCCTGGGTTTTGGGGGGCACACAGTGCTTCCTGGAGCAGGGATACCCAGGAGGCCATGAGAGAGCCTCATGACCGGCATCTCCTGCTCTCTCTGGGGTGCTCACAGTGGGTCATTTCTATGGAGGTCTAGGTGTTTTCAACCCCAGGGGCCACACTGCTGTGCTGTAAACACCATGGTGGGACATTGCAACCAAGGGGGCTGCTGACAGGGAGGAAGCCTGCTGAGGAGGCAGGAGCAGGGAGGAAAGAGGAAGGCCATTTTGCAGAGAAGCATAACTCCCTGCCACGGGGACTCCTGAAATGTGTGTGCAGGAGGCAGAAGGGAGACACAGTACCTGTCAGAAGGAAGCTGCTCCTCTTCTGGGCACAAGCAAGCAGCCATTTGAGACCACAGTGCGCCACCTGGCGGCCATGCGGGGAAACGCTTCCACAGACGAGGAGGCTCAGGTGTGCAGGCTGAGGGGGCTGGGGAGCCAGGGCCAGGTGCTCACCTCCCCAGCTCGCCCCACTGCCCTGTGGAAGAGACCTGGAGGGAGCACTGTGTGAGGACTCTGGGTCCCCCCGCCCAGACAACGGCCAGAGGCCACTAGAGTCTGTCAAGAAGTGGGGAGAAGCTGAGCGTGGTGGTGCACACCTGTAATCCCAGAACTTGTGAGGCTGAGATAGAAGGATCGCAGGTTCAAGGCCAGCCTCAGCACTTAGCGAGACCCTGTTTCAAAATAAAAAGTAAAAAGGGTTGGGGGTGTAGCTTGGAGGTAGAAGGCCCCTGGGTTCAATTCCCAGTACAAAAAAAAAAAAAAAAGAAAAGAAAAAAGAAAAGAAAAGCAGAGAGAGCGGTGTTTCTGTGCCAATGTCCTGCGCTCCCCATCCCCGGCCAAGTCCTTCTAGAATGGTCTCCCTGCTCCTCATCAAAACCGGCTTCTCTGTAGCCTTGCTCCATTTGTCCATGCTGAGCCTTCAAATCACTTGTTTCCCATGCGATGCCTGCGATCCTCCTCCAGCTCCCCGAGAGCACCGTCATTTTGAGCTAAGTGCACCCAGCTGCCCTCATGCTTTGGAGCAATGGTTCCCAGCTGGGCACGACTTGGCCCCTGGGGGGACACCTGGGCATGTGTGGAGACCTTTTTGCTGTGGCACCCGGAGGAGAGCGGCTGCTACTGCCATCTAGTGGGGAGAGATCTACAGTGCACGGGCGGGCGGCGTCCCATTCCCACAGAACAAAGAACCATCCGCCCAAGTGTCAGCAATGGCAGGCAGAAGCCCCGCTGGAGAGTTCCAGACGTCTCCAGAACCTGTCCCTTCTGAGGCCACACTTTGTTTATCCACGTTTCTATGGCCACGTGACCCCGAACTCCACGCCAGGTCTGGACGTCGCCAGTTCTGGACCCTGAATGTCTCTGCAGCAACATGTGCTCCTGAGGTCCCTGTGGCCTGTGTTTCTGAACAAAGAATGTAGGGGCTTGGATATGCGTACAGTCAAGTAAAAGACACACGTTGCCTGGGAAAGCCAGGATCATTTTCACACACGCACATATTGGGGAAAATGGACATTTCTATCGGAGGGACTTGATTTTAAAAGATTACTATTGTATAAAGATGGTTTCTTTTAACCATTCCTTTTAACAAAGAAACGGCGAAGTCCTAATAAAGCCCTCCAGTGCAGGCAGAACAAAGAAAAAAAAAAGATTCTTGTCAAGTCAAATGCAAAGGCCTGCTCCAGCTCCCCTAATTAGATCTTGGAAGGGAAGCTTTGTCCTATTGACGTTCGAGATCATTTTTCACGAGCTCAGGTTACCCCCTTGAAGATTTTTAGGAAGTTTCATGATATGGAGACATTGTTGAAAAATTGGCTGCTTGACTTCGGCTAAGCAATCAGAGGCAGAGATCAAATCCATTTCTGCCCACTTAGGCAGCTGAGAGTATTTCTGGTTATCTCGGGCGAAATGAGTTTGCAACTTTAACCCCGACTTCTGAGAGAAGGCAGCCGGCTTCGCGGCTTTTTTGTGTGTGTGTGTGTGGTTCTTACAAAGGGTCTCTGAGGAAGCTAGGCTGAATACGTGGCTTGATGTTTAATATCTGACATACTCTGCACTCAGAAATAGCAGATTATTGAAAGAGCAAAAAATACTGTTTTCTTTTTTTTTTTGCGGTACCGGGGATTGAACCCAGGGGCGTTCTACCTCCGAACTACACCCCCGGCCCTATTTTTTATACTTTATTTTGAAACCGGGTCTCACGAAGTTGCGGAGGGCCTCACTAAGTAGAGAGAGAGAGAGAG
>PVJS01054626.1:0-12900 GCA_004027185.1 Glis glis | reverse complement strand
GTTTATTGGGGGGCATTCTACCTCCAAGCTATACCCCTAGCCCTTTCTATTTTTTAAAAATTTGAAACAGGGTCTTGCTAATCCGCTGAGGCTGGCCTTGAACCTGAGATCCTCCTGACTCAACCTCCCAAGTACTGGGATCATAGGCTATTTATTTATTTATTTTTAGGAGTCACAGGGAGAGGGAGGATTTGGAAGGGGTTTTTGTCTCTGTAATCTTATAACCTCTTAAGTAATGTGGGCTCAGCTTTAGACACTAAAGAGTGATAATATCCAATGAGGAATAATAACTTATTTTCTGGAGATGAACCACAGGGCACCATGAGGCAAAAGGAGCCTTTGTATCCTGTCAGAAGCATCCTCCCTGGAGCACTCTCGAAACAGTGCTCCCATGTGAAGAATTCATAGTGAAGAACGTATTGGTGAAAAGGTTTAAACAAACAAACAAACAAACAGCCCTGCTTCTCAGATCACAATGATTTCTCCTGTAAGAAACAGGTGAATACAGGCTCTACTAATAAAAGTGGTAACTTCACAAGAACAACCAACCTACACAGTGAGGATATTTTATTGTTTGTGTTTTTCAGGTTGACACAGGGTGTTGACAAGCTAGCACACCTTGGCTGTCTGTCCCTGCTGTCTGTCTTGCTTGGAGGTCAATGGCCAAACTGGACCCCCCACTTTGTAAAACCGTGATCCTCTGTCCTGGGCATCTGGTGGAAGGGTGGGAATGGGTCAGGAAAAGGAACGGAGAATACTGCATAAGGAAACAGCTAACAGATAGGCTTCCCTCAGCCTGGCAGACTGACCAAGCAGGAAAAACAAAGATATTCTGCAAAAGTATAACTTACAGCCATCCCTCAAGGGCCACTGAATCCACCGATTTCAGGGCCAGGTTCCTCTTAATAAAGAACACTCCACTGCTTGAGGGGTTTGGCAATTGGTATATAGTATAAAAAGTCTTGCCTTTGGAGCCAAAGACCTCAATTCAGTTTCTGGACCTTTATCTCCCATTTCCAAAATAACAATAATAACACCTATACTATAGGTTATCATTTATTAGGTGGCTACAACATCCAGATTCTGGGCTAAAGTCTAGAATGTTATTGTTATTATTATTATTATTAATTTTTTTGCAGCGATGGGGGATTGAACCCAGCTCCTCCTCGCACATGCTTGGCAATTGCTCTATCACTGAGCTACATCCTCATCCCTTATTTAATCTTTACAACAATACATGAACCACAGAAGACCCCAAATAACTAAAATAATCTTGAGGAAACTTAATAATGCTGAAAGCACCACACTGCCTGACTTCAAAACCTACTATAAAACTAAGGTAATCAAAACAGCATGGTATTGGCATAGAAACAGACACATGGGCCAAAAGAACAGAATAGAGTTCAGAAGTAAATCTACATACATTCAGTCAATTGATTTTCCAGAAAGTTGGCAAGAAAACAATGGGGAGAGGTCAGTCCATTCATATATGGCGTTGCAACAAATGGATATCCATCCATATGTAGAAGAATGAACCTACAGCCTGATTGCATTTCTGATAAAAAAATTCAACTCAGAGAGAGACTTCTATTTAAGACCTGAAACTATAAAACTATTAGAAGAAGGCATAGAGGAAACACTTCAAGACATTGGACTGGGAAAATTTTTTTGGATATGACCCCAAAAGCATAAGAAACAAAAGCAAAAACAGAACGATGGGCCAGGCATGGTGGTGCATGCCTGTAATCCCAGTAGTTGGGAGGCTGAGACAGGAGGATCGCAGGTTCAAGGTCAGTGCACGATGACTTAGCAAGACCCTGTTTCCAAATAAAAAATAAAAAGGGCTGAGGATGCAGCTCAGTGGTAGAGTACCTCTGGGTTCAATCCCCAGTATCACAAAACAAAAACAAAAACAGGGACAAAAGGAATTACATCAAACTGAAAGCTTCTGCATGACCAAGGCAACGATTAACAGAGTGAAAAGGCAACCTACAGAATGAGAGAAAATATCTGCAAACTCTACATCTGATAAGGGGTCAAAATTCAAAACATATAAGGAATTCAAACAACTCAATAGTAAGTACACAAATAACCCAATTTAAAAACGAACAAAGGATCTGAATAGATATTTCTTAAAAGACGGATGAATGGCCAACAGAGATATCACCAATCACCAGAGAAATGCAAATTAAAGCCACAATGAGCTATCACTTCATGCGTGTTAGGATGGCTGCTATCAAAAGAGGAATGACAACAAGTGTTGGAGAGGATGTGGAAAAAAGGAACACAAGCACACGGTTGGTGGGAATGCAAGTTAGTACAGCCATCATGGGAAACAGTACGAAAGCTCCTCCAAAAATTAAAAATAGGCCAGGCATGGTGGTGCACGCCTGTGATCCCAGTATTTGGGAGGTTGAGACAGGAGGATCGCAGGTTCGAGGACAGCCTCAGCAACTTAGTGAGACCTTGTTTCAAAATAAAAAAATAAAATAAAATAGGGCTGGGGGTATAGCTCAGAGGTAGAATGCCCCTGGGTTCAATTCCCAACGCCTCCCAATAAATAAATAAATAAATAAATAAATAATAAATAAAAATAGAACTACCATATGAGCCAACAGTCCTTCTACTAGGTTTGTATCCAAAGAAAATGAAACGAGTATGTGTCAGAGATATCTGCATTCCAATGTTCACTGCAGCATTATTCACAAAACCCAAGACTCAGAATCAACCTGTCTAGCAAATGAATAGATAAAGAAAATATCACACACACACACACACACACACACACACACACACACACACACACATTGAAATAGCATTCAGCTTTAAACAAGAAGAAAATCCTGTCATTTGTAACAACATGGATGAAACTAGAGGACATTATGTGAAGAAAATAAAACAGTCACAAAAAGACAAATATCAAATGATCTCACTTGTTTGTGGGATCTAAAAAAGTCAAACTCAGCAGCAGAGAATGGAGTGGGGTCACAAAGGACTAGGGGGTGGGGAACTGCGGAGATGTTGGTCAGAAGATAACACAATTTCAGTTAGGATGAATAAGTTCAAAGAGATCTATTGTACAACATGGTGACTATAATTAATAACAATATGTTATATACTTGAAAATTGCTAAGAGTAGATTTTAAGTGTTATTGCCCCCCAAAACCTGTGAGGTAATACATATATTAATTAGCCTGATTTAGCCATCCCACAGTATATGCATATTTCAAAACATTATGTTGTATGTCATAAATATATAATTTTTCTATAAATTAAAAATAAATAAAAATTTAAATAGATGCAATGCAATACTAATGTCTCAAAATCTGAAGTTTTATAGTTAAAAAATAGAGCCGGGCATGGTGGTGCATGCTTGTAATCCCAGTACTTGGGAGGCTGAGACAGGAGGATCTGGGTTCGCGGCCAGCCTCAGCTACTTAGTGAGGCCCTCCGCAATTTAGTGAGACCCTGTTTCAGAAAAATAAAGAATAAAAATGCGGGCTGGGGGTGTAGCCCAGAGGTAGAATGTCCCTTGGTTCAATCCCTGGTACTGCAAAAAAATAATAATAATAATAAAAAATAAGTTGGGTATGATGGCACATATCTGTAATCCCAGTCCCTGGGAGGCTGAGACAGGAGGCTGACAGGTTCAAGGTCAACCTCAACAATTTAGTGAGACCCTCAGCAACTTAGCAAGACCCTGCTTCAGTGTAAAAAATAAAAAGGGCTTGGGGTGTAGCCTGTAGCTACACCTGTGTTTGATCTCTAGTACCACACACACACACAAATATTTATATATATCTTATTTTCTTATAAGTATAGTCTGAGGATTTCCTCAATATTCTATATTGAACAATACAGAAAAACAATACTCTAGACCACATAAATGTAAATCTGCAACTAAATATATCTTTGAAGCCTTTTCATTTTGAAACATTATAGACTGGCACGAAGTTGGAAAAAATAGTCCAAAATTTCCACAAAACCTTCTCCAATGAGTTCTGTAAGTACATGGTGGAGTGGAAGATGTGGTCCTCTTCCTCCCTCTTTACAAAGTGGAAACAGAACTCCAAGGGGTAAGAGAAGGGCCCTGCAGAGGCATACATGGAGGGCTCGGGTTCTCTGCGACCTTCCACTATCAGCCCAGCAGTGTGCGACCTGCAGCAGTCATTTTAAATAAATGTTCAAGCCAGGCGTGGTGGTGCACAACTATAATCCCAGGGAGATTATAGGTGTGCTAAGACCTATATAGGAGGCTAAGACAGGAGGATCGCAGGCTGGAGGCCAGCCTCCAGAACTTAGGAAGATGCTCAGCAACTTAGACCCTGTTTCAAAATAAAAAAAATAAAATAGGGCTAGGGGAGTAGCTCAGAGGTATAACACCCATGGATTTAATCCTCAATACTGAAACAAACAAACAAACAAACAAACAAGCAAGCAAAATAACAAACAAATGCAATCAACGCCACGTTCACTCTCATTCCTCAATAGCCTTACAGTGCCATTCATCTTGCTATCTGCCTATCTTATTCTGAAGATTCCTCAGACACAAGTTTCCTTGTTAAACCCAAATTGCTGCCATATATATATTTTAAACAATCGTGTATCTATAATTAGGGAGAAAATGTCTGTTTTCCTTCGAGTTTCTGTAGCTGGTAATAGTTTACAAAGACACGGCCCCTGATGTTTCCCAAGTCGGTCTGCTCTGCCACTTAACTAAGAAGGATCACTCCTTCTGTTACTCCCACAGCCACCTCCTGCCTCCCTTCTGTCTCACCACGGATGAGCTGGGTGCCATCTGGGACTGAGGGAGCAGGCAGGACTAACCTCTGTCCTCAGCCTTGCTGTTCATTTCTTCTTCCTTGTCCTCATCGTCACTGCTGGAACTCTCCATCTTCTCTTTCATCTGTTCTAGCTGATCCAAGTTAACCCGTCCAACCAGCTCAAAGTTACGGCTCACCTGGAAAAGGTCCAAACACAAGGTGGATAAAATGAACCACAGACTGAGTGGGGGTTCTCCCCGGGCTCGGACACCTTTCCAGCATCATTGACCTGTGACTGCGCTTTTGAAACCAGGACCAAATGACACAGGTGCCTAAGAGGTCCTTTTCTTTACTTTGACTCTCCGAGATGGATCTCCCCTTTGCTCCCACATCCCACCATTTTCACTAGTATTGTCAACACAGGACCTTCCTTACCAAACTTGTTAAGAAACATGAATACAGAAAGCAGGAGGCCAGAAATATCATGCAGCCTAGGGTATACAGTAAGCATCCAATAAATAGTTTTTGAGTTTAATTCAAAGGTGGGACTTTTTATAAACAACATAAGCTTCAAATATTTCTGGAGGCAAAGAGGTTCTGCAAACATCCTGGCCTCCAGCACCGGGAGTCACCACCTTGTCCACCATGTTCCTGTCACCTGGGGTTGTGGGCTGTCCCAGTTCAGGCCAGATGACAAGGACTTGACTCTTGTACTGGGATTACAAGTGTGTGCCACCACGCCCGGCTCTTGACTCTTAACTCTAGTTCAAATGGAAGACAATATTATTACTGTTGGTTTAACTACTGTATTGGAAGTGGACCACAGCATATTTATCAAGGCTGGGATTATCGGACAAAAACGTCAACGACTAACCCCTGAAAAGCCCCTTTAAAAGTTTTACCTGTGGTTGGTTCTTCTTTATATAAAATGTGCTCAGAATAATGTGGGAACCTAAGTCTCCTTCGAAATATCATTCAAGGGAAACAAAAATCCATACTAAGAAGGCTTTAATGATTTTTCTGTTTTGGGTTCTTAGATCGATGGTAAGCACAAAATTTACCTTCTTTGTTAATGTACTTTCAAAACCTCTCCAGTTGCATGCATAGAATTATCAGGAATGACATGATGGCACAGACCCAAGCCGATAACCAGCCATAGCTCAAGTCAATCACCAGCCATGGCTGCTCCTCTGGGTAAGGCCTTGAGCTCCCTTTGTTGGGGACCAGGAGAGGGGGCATGACAAAGATCAACGAGACTTGGTTCTGGCATCCAGAGGCTCACGGTTTAGTTGAAGGGGAAAGACAGACATTATTAATTAGATTCCAAGGCAGATTTCCACGGCTGCCACAGTAGAGACAGAGTGTAATGAGGGCACAGGAGAGGAAAGAGAGAATTTACAAGACAATCCCAAAATATTCTCTGGGACCAGATTGGAACAAAGATTTGCTGAGCACCACCCATTCCATATGCATGGCAGATGGGAAGAGCACCATCGACTGTGAAAATTGAGAGAAAGAGACTCAGGGTAGCAGGGCCAACAGACAGTCCCGTGAAAAGACTTAATATTGACCCAAGAACTTCACATGGAAGACAGGTACATCTAAAAGGAGGTAGAAAGCTCAGGAAAAAGTCTCTTTTAAGTCAGGAGAAACAATACACAGATCTATTTATCAGAATGGAATCCATAAAATTAGTTGACTTTGAAAACAAGTAAAAAAGATAAGATGTCTTTATCAGTCCCAATGCTAAGCACTTAGGGAGGGTAACTTCTTGTTTGGCTCATTTAAAAAAAAAAACAGTAGATTAAGGTGAGAAGGAGAGGGAAAAGGTCAAGTTTAGACCTATTAGTTCTCTAAGTTCACAGAAACAGTCTCCAAAGGATTTTTGCTTGTAGTACCTGGCTAACTAGAGATTTATCTATATACCTCACTCAGACAGACCTCCGTGAATTTTTATTTATTTTTATGACATAAAAGCAAAAAAGAACTGGCACGAAAAGCATGTGCTTTGAAGTCAGACAGACCTGAGTTCAAGTCAGGGTTCGCCATTAGCCACTAGTCACCGAACATATGTGTCTTCAATGCTAACACTGTACCTGGAACACAATCGTTCCCCCCCCCGCCCCCAATGTAATTTTCTTCCCACTTCTGGGAATGTGGGTCTTTTCCAATTATGGCACTTGGAAATGCTCATAATAAGCATCATAAATGCACATTTATGAAGTCATGTTTGGCCACAAAGTCTGCATTTTCACCAAATAGCATTTATGACAAATATTTCAATAAAAGTTTTCTGGCTTGCTAGTTTTTCAAGAAAAGTAGGCAAGCTTCCAAATCTGCCCAATTTTGAAATGTTTGAAGAAAACTATTTTTAAGTGACCAGTACTTAGAAGGCAGCCTTTTCTGGACCACTCTCTCTTACCTCCCACCTTTAGTAACCGGGGATGCTGTAAATATGTATGAGGGACATGAGGTTGGCCAGTTGCCAGGACACAGAAGCAATGAAACCAAGAGAGCCAAAACACAATCCTCACCCATCTTCTTTAATCCAGCAGTTTTCAAATTCATTCATTCATTCATTCATTCATTCCACAAGGACTTGCCAGGCCCTGGTTCTTATTGGAGCTCCTACTTCTCATGGAGCTCACAGTGACAGAAGGAGATCTGTCACCAAACCAAATGTTACTTTTCCCTCCCCCTTCTGGGGATTTTTGAGAACCGTATTTGTCCATTTTCCCACAGCCATCATCCCCTTCACTAGAAAACTGTTAACATCTTGGATTCTGTACAATTTTAAGCTAGTCCGCGAGGTTTTCATGGTAGGATGTTCATCCTGGGATAACCCAGGATTTATTTGTCCCCAAGACGGCTACAATCTTTGTGAGGCCATTTAAAAGACAGAAAAGTAACAACCAAAAATTCTGCTATGTAATTAGAAGATTTTAAAAATAAGAAGCCTTAAGAGTGTTGAGTTATTACTGTATTTCAAATCCCCCCAGCCAGCCAGCCAGCCAGCCAGCCAAATAGTACTCTGAACACGACACGAGAACTCCTTCCTTCATCTGACCTCGCTTATTGCAATCCCACTCCCCCGTGTTGGCTTTCCAGCATCCATTCTCGCCTCTTCTTGTATCTGTTCTCTAGCGTGGTCAAAGCAATCTTTAACATTCTTGAAACCCTTTCATGTCAGTCTCTGATTGCCCTGAGGATAAAATCCAAATTCTTTACTGTGGAGGACTTGGCTGGCTATCATCTCATTCTGGCCTGCCTTCTCCAGGCTCCCTCTTTCCTGAACTTACTGAGGTTCCTGGAACACACCACTCTCTGGAGTTCGTGCACCTGCCGTTTCTTCTGTCTGAAACTCTCTTGCATGTTCCTTCACGTGTTGATCCAATCATCCAGCTGGTTTCTGTCGCCTCATCAGGGAAAACTTCCCTACACTGCTCCTGGGTTAAATACCCTTGCTCTGTCCCTGGGTGGTGGTCCACACCTGTAATCCCAGTACTTGGGAGGCTGAGAAAGGAGGATCTCAGGTTCGAAGCCAGCCTCAGCAACTTAGAGAGGCTCTCAGCAATTTAGCAATATCCTGTTTCCAAATAAAAAATAAAATGGGGCTGGGGGTGTAGCTTGGAGGTAGAATTCCCCTGGGTTTAATCCCCGGTACCACCACCACTACCAAAAATAAAATAAAATAAAAATAAAAATCCTTGCTCTGTGATTCCACAGCACCTACACTTCCCCTCTGAGAACACAGCCACTCAGTAATTAATTGTTTATACCCTGTCTCTCCCTCAGCTAGGCTGAAAATTCTATGAGAACAGATTATCCTGTACATCTTACAGCTAAATCTCCATTGGCCAGCGGGGTTTAGAGTGGGCGCAGTTCTTACCTCCTGTCTACTGGGCATCTTCACTTTATATATTTTTCTTTCATATTAAGGTTCACACACAAAGTTTAGAAAATAGAAAAGAACCTAAAGAGGCCGGGCGTGGTGGCGCACGCTTGTAATCCCAGTACTTTGGGAGGCGGAGACCGGAGGATCCGGGTTCGCGGCCAGCCTCAGCTCTCTCTCTCTCTCTCTCTCTCTACCTAGTGAGGCCCTCCGCAACTTCGTGAGACCCGGTTTCAAAATAAAGCATAAAAAAATAGGGCCGGGGGTGTAGCGCGGAGGTAGAATGCCCCTGGGTTCAATCCCCGGTACCGCAAAAAAAAAAAAAAAAAAAAAAGAACCTAAAGCCCAACTACTTAAACATAATAACTGTTAACAAGTTGTTGTCTTTCCATATTCCCTTTCCCTAATGGTAGATTGTTTTAATTTCTATATCATATTAAAACATAAAAGCCGGGTGTGGTGGCTCACGCTTGTAATCCCAGTATTTGGGAGACTGAGACCGGAGGATCACAGATTTGAAGCCATCTTCGGCAATTTAGCGAGGCCCTCTGCAACTTAGTGAGACCCTGTTTCCAAATAAGAAATAAAATTGGGTCGGGGGTATAACTTGGAGGTAGAATGCCTCTGGGTTCCATCCCCAGTATCCAAAATAAATAAATTAATTAATTAAATAAAACATATACGTGTGCCTCCTGCTTTGTTATACTTCACAAGGCATATACATCATTCCCTAAATAAATAGATAATTTTTATTTATTTTTTTGGTACTGGGGATGGAACCCGGGGGTATTCTACCATTGACCTACACTCCCAGCCCTTTTTATTTTCTATTTTGAAATAGGGTCTCGCTAAGTTGCTGAGGGTCTCGCTTAAGTTGCTGAAGTTGGCCTGGAATCTGTGATCCTCTTGTCACAGCCTCCCAAGTACTGGAATTACAGGCATGCACCACCATGCCTGGCTTAAATACAGCTTTTAATAACTATATCATATTTCATTAAGTAGATATACTATAGTTTAGTTGACTACTCCCCTATGAACTTACATTAGGTTGTTTCTGGCTTTTCACTATAAAAATGCAGTAATAAACCTTATTGTATGTAAGCCTTTCTTTCACATTAAATTTAAATTTTATAAGCAGAATTTCCAGATGTGAAATTAAAGGGTCAAAATCAAAAGGGTGTAGACTTTATTAAAGTTTCAGAATATTTCTCTGTTGGCTTCTGGAACAATCACATTACTTCCTGGACCCGGTGACTGGTGGGCAATTGACTAACTTCCTGACATATTGAGCGGAATTCAGTTTTCTCTGGAGACGAGCAGGAATTTATTACCCTGTTTTCCCCAAAAGTCCACAACAAAGGGAGAAAGAACAAGTCAAGGAGACATATTTAGAACTTGGGTCTTTTGTAGCCTTTTGCAGGTGAAAGAAGACATATATATTCCTCCCTCCCTCCTTTCCTTCCTTCCCTTCCCTTCCTTTCCTTCCTTCCTTTCCTTCCTTCCCTTCCCTTCCCTTCCCTTTCCTTCCTTCCTTCCTTCCTTCCTTCCTTCCTTCCTTCCTTCCTCCCTCCCTCCCTCCCTCCCTCCCTTCTTTCCTTCCTTCCTTCCTTCCTTCTTTCTTTTTGCAGTGCTGGGATCTAGCCCAGGGCTTCATGTATGCTAGGCAAGCTCTCTACCACTGAGCTACATCCCCAGCCTGTCACATCTGTGCTTGAACTGCGGCTTGTTTGATTATGCAGTCGATCAGACTATGACACTATATGCTGATCCTTATATCCTGTGAAAGCCGGTAGTGAATGGCCACTGACCCAGAGTCTGGTGGAATGGGCTGTGCAGTAAAAATGTGAGATGAAGTGCACATGACCAGTAAACGCTGAAGCCCCGGACGCTGAGCTAATGACTGCGAAACACCTTCCACGCTCTGCTAATGTCCAACCTTCACAACCTTGTTTTTTCATTTGTTGGCTTTTAACCATTCAGCAAAACCATTTAGATCTATTCTTAGTATATATTCCCACATTTTCAACTTGTTCTAAGAATTGCATGATTTACAAATAGTGCCAAGTTGAACATGCATTTTTATGCTGGGCTAGGGGGGGCAAATCCAGTCTTATAGGAAAGACTGATCAAAACATGCTTGTTAATGACAGAATAGAACTGGGTACCCCGTGTTCAGAATACACAGTGGGCAACGAGGAGGGCAGATTGTGTTGAAGAAAGTCCTGAAGCTTCCAGGGTCTCAGACCCTGAGGGTTCCTCCTTCTATTTACTAAACATTTGTACCCTTGAAAGAAGATAGGCAGGATGCTCATACTACTTACTATTGCTTATCACTGTTAAAAAGAAAAGCCAGAGCCGGGCATGGTGGTGCACACTTGTAGTCCCGATACTTGGGAGGCTGAGACAGGAGGATCACAGGTTCAAGACCAGCCTCAGCAATTTAGTGAGGCCCTCAGCAACCTAGTGAGACCCTGTTTCAAAAAAATAAATAAAAATAAAAAGAGTTGGGGGTGTAGCTTGGAGGTAGAATACCCCTGGGTTTGATCCCCAGTACCTACCCCCCCAACACATACCAAAAAAAAAAAAAAAAGCCAGAGTGAACGTTTTATTTCTAGAAAAAGTAGTTCTACAGACGTGGAAAACCTTGACCTGCTCTTAGGTCAGTAATGCCCATCAGTCACAAACAGAATGTGCAGTGCAGCAAAGAACTGGAAAGACTTGCAACACAGGCCTGCAAACTTTTTCTCAAAAGAGTCAGATAAGTAGTATGCTAAGCTTCTTGGACCATATAGCCTCTGTCATAGCTGCTCTATTGTTGCTGGAGCTCAAAAGTCACCACGGGCAATACATAAATGGGTGAGCATGGCTGCATCCCCAAAAGCATCCATTTATGGAAACCAAAATCTGAATTTCATAGAACTTCCTTTGTCAGAAAATATTATTCTTTTTATTTTTTCCAACTATCTAAAAACATCAAAATCATTCTTAGGTAATGGGTCATATAAAAATAGGTGGTTTTGGCTCATGGGACATAGTTTGCAAAGCACTGACTTACAACATTGGGTAGGATATCCGGCAAACCTTCTTTCCCTGTCTTTGAAAATCAGAATGGGGAACCGGGTGTGGTGGCGCACGCTTGTAATCCCAGTACTTGGGAGGCGGAGACCGAAGGATCCGGGTTCGCAGCCAGCCTCAGCTACTTTGTGAGACCTCTGCAACTTAGTGAGACCCTGTTTCAAAATAAAGAATACAAAATAGGGCTGGGGATGTAGCCCGGAGGTAGAATGTTCCTGGGTTCAATCCCTAGTACCACAAAAAAAGAAAAGAAAATCAGAATGGGGATGTGGGAAAGAAATCACACAGAGAAAAATTCAGCCAAGTATTGTCTGTATGATTTCTTATAGGAAGATGGTTAAGGGTGCAGATAAAATTCTTTTTTAGTTCAAGGATAAGAGCAATTCAGAGTTCTTGTGAAAGTTTCAAGAAAGGACATTGGTGGTTCATCTATATTGTCAAGAATGATTGGACATCTTCCTTTTTATGGCTGAATAATATTCTGTGTGTACACATGCCACATTTCATTTATTCACCCACCAGTGGACACTTGGGTCATTTCCATTTCTTGGCAATTGTGAACACGGAAGTGCAGTAGCTCTTCGAGACACAGATTGTGTTTCTTTATACACCAGATGTGGGGTTTCTGGATCCTATAATAGATCTATTTAAAAACATTTTTTTTGTAGTGCTGAGGATTGAACCCAGAGGCATTCTACCTCTGAGCTACACCCTCAACCCATTTTATTTTTTATTTTGAAACCAAGTTTCACTTGGTTGTGGAGGGCCTCACTAGATTGCTGAGGCTGGCCGCGAATCTGGGATCCTCCTCTGGGATCCTCCTGTCTCAGCCTCCCAAGTACCGGGATTACAGATGTGCGCCACCACACCCTGGCTCATTTTTAATTTCTTGAGGACCCTCCCTACTGTTTTCCATAATCGCTGTACTAATTTACATTCTCACCAATAATGCACAAGGGTTCCCTTTTCTCCACATCTATCAAAACCTCGCATTAAGCCGGGTGTGGTGGCGCGCGCTTGTAATCCCAGTACTTTGGGAGGCGGAGACCGGAGGATCTGGGTTCCGGCCAGCCTCAGCTCTCTCTCTCTCTCTCTCTCTCCCAGTCTCTCTCTCTCTCTCTCTCTCTCTCTCTCTCTCTCTCTCTCTCTACTTAGTGAGGCCCTCCGCCA
>PVJS01054625.1:0-12900 GCA_004027185.1 Glis glis | reverse complement strand
CCAGTACTTTGGGAGGCGGAGACCGGAGGATCCGGGTTCGCGGCCAGCCTCAGCTCTCTCTCTCTCTCTCTCTACCTAGTTAGGCCCTCCGCAACTTTGTGAGACCCAGTTTCAAAATAAAGTATAAAAAAATGGGGCCGGGGGTGTAGCGCGGAGGTAGAACGCCCCTGGGTTCAATCCCCGGTACCGCAAAAAAAAAAACAACGAGAATGTTTGTAGGATTTAAACCGCAATTTTTTAGTAGTCATTAATTATTTTACTTTGTTTTATTTAAAAGTTTCCTTTTATTAATAAAAACTTTAAAACATAAGGAAATCACATCAGGATAAGAAAACTTCCATATACCCATAACCCAGATTTAGCAATTCTTAGAGTATGCAGTAAAATTCGAAATATTTATTATGTGCTTCATATTTATAAAAGCCTATGTTGGCTTGGGGGTTGTATGTGTGTTTGTTGCTAGAAATTGAACCAGGGCCTCGTGCATACCAGGTAAGTGCTCTGCTGCTGAACTGTATCCCCAGCCCTGGGGTATGCATATTTACCTTAGATACCAAATGGGCTAAAGTTGGAACAAAGATTTGGTTCTAAGACTCAACACATAGTTTTCTGCATCATTCTGCCTCCTTTCTTAAAGAATATAAAAGGATATTGTCCTCTTTGACATTGGCATGGGCATGTTGCACTTTTTAAAGGTGTTCTAAAACACAGTTTCAAAAGTAGGTGGGCTAGTACTGTGGAGCATCTATCTGCATGGAACCCATTCTCTCCTGTGCTATTTCAGGAAAGGCTGGTTCTGTAGTTGTCTGAGCATGGGCTTCCTTTCAGAAGAGCCCACACTAACCTGCACTTTCTGAACAGCTAGAGTTCCTCATTCCTTGGGAAACTTGCTGTTTATGTAACAGTCACCCAGTGGCACAAGAATTGCCTTAAGCCTGTGGTTCTCAAACTCACCTAAGGGTCTTGTTGGAATACAGCTTGTGGGGCCCTACACCCAATGTTTCTGATTCTGTAGGTTTAGGGGGGCCCAAGGACCATCCTTAGACTCACTGACTCATAGGTTCTGTGTTTGCATTGGTGCATTTATTGTGAGAATTGTAGTGAAAGGAGGCAGAGGAAAAGGTAGAAATTGTTAAAAGCATGCTGTGTCTTCAGGCTCTGTTGGGGATGGATCCCCTGAAGAAGCAACCTCTGTATCTCATACAGGCTGCTTGCTCCTTTGTTTGGGTATTTGATTGAGATAGGATTGGCAGAGGACACACTGCTGCTCACTGCCGCGCTTGCTCCATCACCAGGGTGCTTCATACTTAGGTAGAATGAACAGTTCATAGGACAGTAAGCTGGGAGCCCCAGGAATGCACCCGGAAGCCCTGTCCTTCAGCTTGTCCTTCAGCAGCCTGCTGGCTCCAGGCTTCCAGGCTGTGTAGCCATGGGCTTTTCCAGGGAGGTCATTAGACACCCTGATGAAGTATGGAGAGTGAGCAAGAAATGGCTCAATACATTTATAGCACTTTTTATGAAATGGATCAGCAATGTGTGTAAAAACTTTTCTCCTCAAAATTATGAAATATAAAAAGGAGCCAGGCATGGTGGCCCACGCTTGTAATCCCAGTACTTGGGAGGCGGAGACCGGAGGATCCGGAGTCGCGGCCAGCCTCAGCTACTTAATGAGGCCCTCCGCAACTTTGTGAGACCCGGTTTCAAAATAAAGGATAAAAAATAGGGCCGGGGATGTAGCTCGGAGGTAGAAAGCCCCTGGGTTCAATCCCCAGTACCGCAAAAAAAAAAAAAGATAAAAAGGGCCCAGACCCCTCTCTGCTGTGGGACAGTACCTCAGCGGTAACTGCCAGGCAGAAACCATCCTGCATCTGTGGCCCACGCCCATCTCTGGTCTGTGCCACTTTGATCCTGCTGTTCTTCAGTCTCTTGGGCCTGGGCCTTGGTGACCTTCTCCTCACACATAGAACTGGCCTGTATAGCCCTGACATCCATCAGGACCGGATCTCCTCTTGAAGTCTTTGAACAGCTTACCATGTGCTCGTGAAGGGGACAGTCTTAGGGAAGCGGTGAGGGTCTCACGGCATTGGCTTACTGGTGACCATGAACTTTGGGGTGGTCCAGATAGACAGGAACAAGACCCAGACATTCCAATCCAAGATCCTGGGTAGTCAGAAGTGGTTGAAAGGATCTTCTGCAGGAGAGCTGACCCTTGTCACAGCAAGAGTGACCACAGAAAGGGCTTTAGAAACCTGCTTATGTTTTAGTGCTATCCCAGGAATCCTGCCTTACAGCCAGCCACCCATGTCCTGCTCAGAAGAAGAAGCAGAGAATGCCACCATGAGCCCTAAGATGTATGAGGAGTGTGTCAGATCTGGAGCCCAGAATGTACCTTTTCAGTGGCATTTAGTTAAAATCTTTTTTTTATTTATTTATGCATTCATTCACTGATTTAATTTTAAATCTGTGCATCAGTTAATTCACCAAATTAGGGGTTCACATTTTTTTTTCATGATTTAAGCTGAATGACAAGACCTTTTTTTACCCATGTGATTGGGCAGCTAACTGGAGCTGTCGCTCCTTGCCTCTGTCCAGCATTCTGATAGTATTGTACCATATGTGACTGGCCTAGGTAAAAATGAAAATTCAAATTACAGTTTCTCTGAATGTGAATGCTTTCACACCATTGAAATTTTGTTTTTGTTTTTTTTTTGGCAGTACTGGGGATTGCACCCAGGGGCATTCTACCTTCGAGCTACACCCCCAGCCCTATTTTTTATTCTTTATTTTGAAACAGGGTCTCACTAAGTTGCGGGGGGGCCTCACTAAGTAGCTGAGGCTGGCCGCGAACCTGCAATCCTCCGGTCTCAGCCTCCCAAGTACTGGGATTACAAGCGTGCGCCACCACACCTGGTTACCACTGAAAATTTGTAAGTCAAGTTATCAAAAATTGGGGACCTCTGTGTAATAAATATTTATTTAAAATATAAATAAAAATACCGGGCGTGGTGGCACACACTTGTAATCCCAGTACTGGGAGGCCGAGATAGGAAGATCCCAGGTTCGATGCCAGCCTCACCTATTTAGTGAAGCTGTCTGGAACTTAGTGAGACCCTGTTTCAGATTTGTTTTCTTTTTGTGGTACTGTGAATTGAACTCAGGGGGCATTCTACCTCCAAGCTATACCCCAGTCCTATTTTATTCCTTATTTTGAAACACTGAATTGCAGAGGGCCTCACAAGTTGCTGAGACTGGCCTCTAACCTGCGATCCTCCTTCTCAGCCTCCCAAATACTGGGATTACAAGCATGCTCCACCACACCTGGCGTGAGACCCTGTTTCAAAATAAAGAATAAAAATAGGGGTGGGGGTGTAGCTTGGAGGTTGAATGCCCCTGGGTTTAATCCCCAGTACTACAAAAAATAAAATGTTAAAATTTGTGTATTTTCTAAAATTATTGTGGTGTAACTTCATAACTGTGTATGAACATGAATCACATGAATACTTTTTTCAATAAGCAGTTTTCAGGACAGCTTAGGCTGTAATTCTCAAGGTTTTTTTTTTAATTGTTGTTTGATAAGGATGGAATGCTATTCATAAATCCCTTGGCAATATGATAGAACCCTTTCCTTAGAAAACAAAGCATTAATAGGCATTCACAAAATTTTGCACATTAACTAAGGAACGTAGACCCTTTCTCATTCATTTGTGGGCTCCAGATTATGAACTCCTGTACTGGGCTGCCCCATAAAAAGAAATGCTTTTGTTTCCTTGTGTCTTAGGGGCTGACATAGCTGAGTTGATGCTGGATTTCATTGACTGGCTCACCCACCAGGAGTTTGGCCGAAAGTGTGTGGTCAGTATCAGAGATATCCTGTCCTGGGTTAACTTCATGAACATAATGGGGGAGGAAGCTGCTATGAAAAGGCCAGAGACCATCTCTACTGTGACATCATTTGTCCACGCTGCGTGCCTGGTTTACATAGATGGAATAGGTTCAGGTATGTTGTCTGTTAGCTGATGGGGACAAGGGGCTTAGGATAGATAGAAGTGGGGAAAGGAGCAAGCCCAGGCCTCTGACCCAGATATTTTGTAGAATCACTCTTGACATTTCTAAAACTCAGAGTAGCTTTCCTTTTCTTCATACTCTTTAAAAGAGGTAGTACTTTGGATAGGTACACCAGACACTTAATAAATGTGAAGTGGTTGTTATAAGTAGATAGAAAACTGTTGAAAATGACCTTACTCCTGAAGAACTGAATAATTCTTAACATGAATGGTTGCTTTTAGTGGCTGGAGTTATTTAGATTGTCTTGTATTAAGTTTCCTATAATTTTACAAAATTAAATACTTAGTTTCTGGTTTTTTAGCTGTGAAGATTAGAAATAGAAATCAAAATGATCAGTAATGCCATATAAGTTACTCTATATCCAGACTGATTTGTCATTGAGTGACTGGAGTACTTTGCTGAATAAGCTGCTGCTTCATTGAGGATGCTTAGACTGGGGGAAGAGGGTTCAGGTCAGGCTTCTTTCTCAGGCCTGTTTACACTGGGAATTGTATTTAGGTTGTAATTCTGCTAGGGCCTCTTCCCCAGGGACCTGTGAGAGCGCTCCTGCTGAACAGTTGTGAGCTCGGTGTTATGCTGTTCCCTTATGTACTAATCCTCTGTCTTTTAGGAGTGACTTCCTCTGGGTTTGGTACTGCCCTCTTGGCTCGAGAAGAATGTCTAAAATTCTTAATGAAGAAACTTTCCAAGATCGTCCGACTTACAGAATGTCAGAAAAATGAATTGAAGATTTATGATAGAAACAAGGCCAAAGAATTCACTGGGATAGATAATCTTTGGGGAATTCATCCATTTTTTATACCTAGGGGTAAGAATAATTTTAAATAAATGATTATTGTCTTATTGTACATCATGGATACTTTGTGATGTTTAATCTATCATATTCATGAATTTTTCTCTCACTTTTTTTTCTTCATACTGGGGACTAAGCCCAGGGCCATTCTACCTCTAAGCTACACTTGCAGCCCTTTTTATTTTTTGTCTTGAAGCAGTGTCTTACTAGGTTGCTGAGAGTCTTGCTATTTTGCTGAGACTGTCTTTAAACCTGCAATCCTCCTATTTCAGCCTCCCAAGCCCTGGGATTATAGTCATGCATAACCATGCCCAACTTCATGATTTTGATTATTTTTTAACTAGTATCAAAGTTAGACTCTGACTTGATATAACTATAATTGTATAAATGGTTCAAAATATATAATGACATGTAAAAATAGTGGAAGTATAAAATTAGCCTATGAATATATTGTTTTGTAAGAATGCACTTATTTGCTTATTCATTGGTGCCCACAACAAAAGCTCTAAACCCTACTAAAGTTAGTAAACTTTTGTGTGTGTGTGTGATACTAGGGATTGAACCCAGGGGCATTCTACCTCTGAGCTACACCCCCAGCCCTATTTTTTATTCTTTATTTTGAAACAGGGTCTCACTAAGTTGCGGAGGGCCTCACTAAGTAACTGAGGCTGGCTGTGAACCTGCGATCCTCCTATTTCAGCCTCCCAAGTACTGAGATTTCAGGCATGCACCATCACACCTAACTTAGCCCATAATATATCTTAACTGTAGAACCTCATTGCCTTTTATAAAAACAGGTTCATGAAGCCTCGAGGACTGGTATTGTGTCATTCATCTTCCTATCCCTAGAGTCTGCCATGTAGCCTAGCATAGATACTCAGGAAACTTACCTGTTTTTTGAGTGAATGGATGAATGAATGATTAAATGGAAAAAGTAGTAAGTAGCCTGAAGACAGGGGTTTTGAGTTCTAATTCCAGCTGTCCTTACTAGGTTGCCTCTACCAAATATCGATTGATTGATTGATTGATTGATTGGTTGATTGATTATGGTGCTGGGATTAAACACAGGACCTTGTGCATGCTAGGCAGGCTCTTTACTAAATATTTAAATGAGGCAATTAGATTACATATCTTCTAAGGTACTCCGTTTTTTTAGATTGTTGCTTCCATAGCATGGTCATTTGTTTTCTATTCCCTTCCTTCCTGTCCACATTAGTAATTGTGGAGTACCTAAAATATACAGTTCATGGAGTTTAGTAGTGAATTCAGGTTCCTGACCACAAATGGAACCTCTCTTCAGAGCTCCATATTTCTGTAACAGTACTCTCTTCACCTCTCATGGCACACATGACAGGAGGACTGTCATAGTACTCAGTGCTCCTGTGCAGAATCTATATACCATTGTGCTAGGACTGGGTCCTTGTCTTGGAAGGAAAAGGAAATAGATGTTTTCCTTGCCCCACACCCTCTAAACTGGTATATCAAAAGCTTCTTCAAGAGAAAGAGTGTCACAAATGTTAAGCCCTACAAAACTATTAGTCCTGTACTTCAGTTACCTTATGGGTTGAGAATATATCATGGATTGTCTTGGTGGCCTAAAATCCTTGGAACCAGCTCACACTTGGCTTTTAGGAAAATACCTGTTTATAAAGGTGCATCATACAAATACAGATACTATTTGAGGGTAGGTTGTGACAGGAGAAATGTATGTTTGCAGCTAGACCAATGTACATGCATGTGTATAGGAAATGGATAGATGGTGTTAGTAAGCACACTTGAAAACAGTATGCTGCTGGCTATTCTGTAAAGCACTTAATGGATCCAAAAATGGGGGGATGTTGAAATAGGAGCTAAACATTTTCCCTACAGGTGGTCCTTTGCTGACTGGCCTGCTGGGTAGATTCATGAGTTGACATGTAGGTAGGATTCCTTGATTATGTCCATCATGCATGTGGCTTTTCTTCTCTTCTTTTAAGGACCCATCCTGCCCAGAAATAATATTGCTGACTATGCACTCAGTGCAGGTACAACAGCTATGAATGCCCAGAGGCTATTAAGAGCTACCAAACTGAACAAACCCATTCTCTTGGAGGGCTCCCCTGGTGTTGGCAAGACCAGTTTGGTGGGAGCATTGGCAAAGGCTTCAGGAAATACCCTTGTTCGAATCAACTTGTCAGAGCAGACGGTAAGCTTAGTCATCCTTTTGCATGTGGGGATAGGTATAGGTAATAATATCTCTATTTGTAGAGTTTCCTAGTCAGAAATGGTTATGATATCATCACTACCAGAAATAGTTTGTGTGGTGATAAAAACCATGGCAGTCTAACCTAAATTCTGTTTCTGGATTCATTAGTAGCTGACACCTGTAATGTTATTCTTTCTCAATTAGATGTTTTATCCTAATTCTCTTTTGAGAGAGAAGTACTCACTTTGGTAGTGAAATGTAATCCCACTTAATTGTTGTCCTTTCTGGAAAAAACTTGGTGGAAATAAAATGACTTTTAAGCAATTTTACAAATCGAATGGGTCTGGGAGCAGGGCCTGGGCGTTGTTATTATGTTTGTGTTTTTGTTTTAAAGCTCAATAGTTAATACCCAGATCTATTAATCTGAGCATGTGCTTACATTCATTGATACTTAGAGCATTGTGATGAGAAGGTGTGTGTGGCATGTCTGGACTCCTGGGAAGAGTATTGGGTGTGGTTAGTTCTATCTTGGCTATAAGAAGGAAGAGTAGTGGACAAGGCCCAAGTATTTATCAGTTTAGATTCAGGGTCTTAGGATCTGCCTAATTATTTTGATAATGTTGGCTTTTCCCTGTGTTTTCTCTCTCACAAAGGACATCACAGACCTGTTTGGAGGTGATCTACCTGTTGAGGGTGGCAAAGGAGGAGAGTTTGCCTGGTGTGATGGCCCCTTGCTGGCAGCTTTGAAGGCAGGCCATTGGGTTGTGCTGGATGAGGTGAGCTTCATGCCCACAGGCCCACGATGGGATCACATGTCTGAGGAGCAGGCCTATTGTTCATAGTTGTTGGGCATTTCTTCGTGGATGAGCATGCTGATGGCTAGGCAAGACAAAACTAATGAAAAGATCCTCATGGTTTTTTTTAAGAATCAGGAAGGTCACTTGGCAGAATGTATATACAAAAGGTCCACCCTCTACATGTAACCTACACGCTTTTAATTTTTTAAGTGATTCTTTAGAGAAAACTTGTATCTTGGCTAATTTATTTTTCATTTCTGGCAGGCTTGCTATATTTATATTAATTCACAGGTATTTTACAAGTAGTGTCAACTACTTCATGTTTTGTTAGTGTGTCAGATGGGATAGACATACACAGTGACATACAAAAATGATGAGAAAATGATCAGTGTTATGTGTGCATATTCAGTAAATTATTGATCAGAAGAAAGAGCACATCGTGAGACAACAGAAATACTGAATCTTTGTGTCTGACAGATAACTAAAGATATGGAGTTGGATTTGGTTGGGATGTATAATGTTAATTCAGACGAAGGCTAGAAGCTATTTGTGGAGCTGAAATTTTTAGAGTGATGAAGTGCTATAGAGGAAACTGGACATGGGCCTCAGCAGATTCACTTGACTTCTCCTCTGGGTCTAGACATCAGAGACAGTGCTGTGAGATTCTGTCTGTGGGGCTGCTGCCTTTTGTTCTTGGGGAGATATCAAGGAGATGGAGGGTTGTTTTTTTTTTGTTCAGATGTTAGAAAAAGATACAGAATATTCATTAGGCAGTGAAACAGAAGGCATAGTTTTGAAGCTGAGAGCTACAGTCCATACTCAAATTTGGGGGAAATGCCCACACTTGAGAGCAGCTTTCTATTAGGGAATACAAAGGAGTTTGCACCTTTGTAGAGCTTATGTAAACACAATTGAAATTCTAATATAATGTAGTGAGAGTATTGTATTTATTGATTCGCATTTTCCAATTGACTTATCCTGTTTTACCTAAAAACCATCTAATTCTCACACCCATGTGCTCAGAACTTCAGTATCTGAAGACCTTCATTCAGTTCTTTGCATTTTTTGAATAAGAGTTCCCTGTAATTGTTCTTGCTTACAAAACTATTGGTGAAAGTTAATTGTGTAGATCCACTTTATGTTTATATCATGACCTTGAAACCCAAGACATTCTTTAGTCTTTGAACTGGAAAAGGATGTGTAAAATGTTATCAAATCTTACCTGTTACAGCTGGGTGTGGTAGCGCATGCTTGTAATCCCAGTACTTGGAATGCTGAGACAGGAGGATCGCAGGTTCACGGCCAGCCTCAGCTACTTAGTGAGGCCCTCCACAGCTTAGTGAGACCCTGTTTCAAATAAAGAATAAAAAATAGGGCTGGGGATGTAGCTCGGAGGTAGAATGCTGCCTGGGTTCCATCCCCAGTACACACACACACAAAAATCTTACCTGTTACCTATAATTAGTGCTAAATTTCTGAGAACCCATAGTGTGGAAATGAAATATCTGTATTGGCAAGTTTTTAAAATAAGTTATTAGTTATAGAGTAGGTGAGCATGGTGTATTTATTTATTTATTTACTTATTTTTGTCATACTGGGGATTGAACCCAGAGGCATTTTACTTCCAAGCTACATCCCCAGACTAGTTTTATTCCTTATTTGGAAACAGTCTTACTAGGTTTTTGAGAGCCTCACTAAATTCCTGAGGCTGGCTTTGAACCTGCGATCCTCCTGTCTCAGCCTAACAAGTACTGGGATTATAAGCCTGTGCCACCACGCCTTGCTCAGTGTAGTGCCTTTAATGTACATAACTTAATTGCTTTTAGTTCAATTCAACATTTATTCATTTTACTTAAAAATTATTGGTGTATATATATGTTAAGCATCCAAAATCTCTTTATCATATCTGCAAAATAAAGAACAATAGAATGAATATACATCAACCCATCACTTGACTTGAGAAATAATTGACTACCAATATTGTTTTAGTTTTCCTGAAGTTAATACTATCTGACTTTGCTCCATATTATTCCCTTTATTTTTGTTATAGTTATACAACATACATAATGAAACAAATATATGTACTCTGTTTTCTAAATAGCTTAACTTGGCTTCTCAGTCCGTATTGGAAGGACTCAATGCTTGTTTTGATCACCGAGGAGAAATCTATGTGCCTGAATTAGGAATGAGCTTTCAAGTACAACATGAAAAGACGAAGATTTTTGGTTGCCAAAATCCTTTTAGACAAGGAGGTGGAAGGAAGGGCTTGCCCAGGTCTTTCCTTAACAGATTCACTCAGGTAAGATAGATTTCTGTTGCTGTTGTCATAGAAACTAAGGGTAGATAAGACACTGGCAAGTAACTATTACAATGTTCATTATATGAATGAAAGAATCATTTTAATGATCCTCTTTTCTTGTCTTTGTAATAAGATGAATATTAATATGATTGGTTCTCACCATCACTTCTCTCCTGGTTTGAATCATTGTCCTATGATCTGGAAGATTTGATGTTAACATTTGGATAAGAGTAAGGTCACTGCCATCTCCAGGATTCTGTTTTTGCATTCAGGGATGAAGGCTAGTCTTAGACCTTTTCAAGTATCTGTGTGACCTATTAACACACTTAAACAACTTTATAATGAAAATAATAAATTTTAATTAAAGAAAAACAAGAAAGAACAGAAAATTACCATAAGGGATAAAAATCTAGTGTCCCCTAGTCTATCATTATTAGCATTTTGGCATCTTTTTTTATGTCTTTATTCCTGTATATGTACATACAAGCTATTTAACAGCGGATTTTCAGAGTTTGGCTAATTTAGAGGTTTGGAAATGCTTCCACTTGTTAACATTCTTTAATGTCTCTTTTTTTTTTTGGTGGTGATATTGGGGGTTGAACCCAGGGCCATTCTACCTCTGAGCTATACCCCCATCCCTATTTTATTTTTCCATTTGAAAACAGGGTCTTGCTAGGTTAATGAGACTCTCACTACTTCCTGAGGTTATTCCGAACCTCTGATCCTCCTGTCTCAGTCTCCCAAGTACTGGGGATTACAGGCATGCACCACCACACCCAGCTGTGGAATATCTTATTATGAAGATTTTCATACATATTGAAAAGTTGAACAAATTTTATAGTGAACATTCTTATACCTACTATCCACAGTTTTGAAAGCATTTTAGATTATACATAGGAAATTTAAAATATAAATACACTTGTGGTTTTTTTTTTTTTTTTCAGAACTGGGGATTGAACCCAGGGGCATTGTACCTTTGAGCTTATAATCCCAGTACTTGGAAGGCTGAGACAGGAGGATTGCGGGTTTGCGGCCAGCCTCAGCTACTTAGTGAGGCCCTCTGCAACTTAGTGAGACCCTGTTTCAAAGTAAAGAATAAAAAATAGGGCTGGGGGTGTAGCTCGGAGGTAGAATGCTCCTGGGTTGAATTTCTAGTACCACAAAAAAAATAAAAAGATAAATTGCATGTCTTTTTTTTTTTCTTGCGTTCACTAGGATAGAGCTTTAAAAAAAACCTGCGTTATTCTATTTTTCAAAAATTTTGGCTGGGCGTGGTGGCGCACGCTTGTAATCCCAGTACTTTGAGAGGCGGAGACCAGAGGATCCGGGTTCTCGGCCAGCCTCAGCTCTCTCTATCTCTCTCTCTCCCTGTCTCTCTCTCTACTTAGTGAGGCCCTCCGCAACTTCGTGAGACCCTGTTTCAAAATAAAGTATAAAAAATAGGGCCGGGGATGTAGTTTGGACGTAGAACCCCTCTGGGTTCAACCCCCAGCACCGCAAAAAAAAAAAAAAAAAAAAAATTCTATCTTAAAACTGTAATAATAGATATTTCTAAAACTGAAAATCATATATATATATATATATATATATATATATATATATATATATTGCTCAGGTATTGTTACTTGTTTTTAAATAAAGATTTCACATAAGAAGACATGGTGGTCATTATTAATGTTTTGTAAAGAGAAATATTGGCATTTCTTCATGTTAATTTTGGATTTTATAGGTCTTTGTGGATCCCCTTACAGTAATTGACATGGAGTTCATTGCCAGTACTTTGTTTCCAGCCATTGACAAAATTATTGTTAAAAGAATGGTAGCTTTCAATAACCAAGTAAGTACCTATGTGTATTAGTTGTTTTGTGTTTTTCTGGCTGTATTTGAGCCACTATCTTCTGAACATGGGATTCTACCAAATTTCCTGGCTCTCTAACTAAAATAAATTACAGAATTCTACAAGTTTCTAGTTTCTAGTGGAAGGCAAACTACTAACCCAGTTCCATATTGTGAATACCAATATGAATGCCTACAGGGGACTCTTGGTATTTAGGATTTGGGGATGGGAGGGAAAAAAAACTATCTAAATCAAGCTTATTAATTCCTGCTTCAGATCACATACACATTTATAAAACATTAATATTACTTAATACGGTACCTGACAGCAGGACATGTTTCTCAATAAGATTATTTTATTTCTAGATTGACCATGAAGTGACTGTTGAGAAGAAATGGGGGCAAAAAGGAGGCCCCTGGGAATTCAACCTGCGGGACCTTTTCCGCTGGTGTCAGCTAATGCTGGTTGACCAGTCTCCTGGCTGTTACGATCCTGGTCAGCATGTATTTTTGGTCTATGGTGAAAGGATGAGAACCAGGGAAGATAAAGAGAAGGTGAGTTTCATACATCTCTCCATGTTTCTAACCATTTGAAAGTTGATTGCTTCTTAAGGGTGAGAAAGAGTATACTCACATGAATAATACTAAG
Source organism: Glis glis (assembly GCA_004027185.1). NCBI lineage: Eukaryota > Metazoa > Chordata > Mammalia > Rodentia > Gliridae > Glis > Glis glis. Next base: position 276 of record PVJS01054625.1, on the reverse strand, counting down.
CCTACTAAAGCTGTTTGGAAATTTCGAAGTTATGTGCCGGAGCCCACCGGCAAAGTCGATCGGTCCCTGAAACGGGTAGTGAGGATTAAGAAAAAAAGAAGAAAGACAAGAGACAAGAGGAAAAACTAGAGATAGCTTCGGGAGGACTGCAGTCAATACCACAGCCTTTTTGGGAGGGCTGGCAGACATCCACACTGCAGCAGCCTCGACTTTATTCAGCCCAGTTCTTAAATACCTTTTTTCGAGCATCAGATCTTTACAAAAATGATCCTAACA
>PVJS01054624.1:0-12896 GCA_004027185.1 Glis glis | reverse complement strand
TATACAGAAAGTAGACAAGTGATAGCCCCAAAAGGCCATGTGTTCCTGGCTAAGAAGTTTGGGGCATACCCCAAAGGCCAGTGTTTCCCTGAATAGTGGCTACATGGCACCGGAGTCAAGCAAAATGATGACAGGCGATGCACAGGGGCAGGCACGGTTATGTAGAGAGTTACAGATCACTTATCTATTTATTTCAATGTGAATTAGAAAAACATATAGTCTATCTAACCTGTGATTTCATAGCTATTACTCGTGTGAGAGAATTTTTTTCAACATACATAGTTGAAAGATGTTACAGCATTAACTTTATATCATTATCATTCATGTGGCCTTGTTTGTCGTATAAACACATTAGGCACCCCCTCAACGCCCATCCACTAGGGACCGGTCAGAGGATGAGGCGAGTGGATACAGAGCAGCCTTAAAACTAAGGGGGGCTTTGAATATCCTGAGATAGAACGAACTCTAGAGTGTATTGTTAACCGATACAAGCAATTGGTGGAACATTCTGTCTGATACGCTCCCATTTGTTTTTGAAAAGTGTGTGTGTGTGTGTGTGTGTGTGTGTGTGTGTGTGTGTGTGTTTGCTTATATATGAGACAGAGTTTCTCTGGAAGGACACACAAGACCTTGATAACAGCGGGTCTCTCTGGGAAGGGGCCTGGCTGGCGGGGCGGATGGAGGGTTTTGCTCCACAGTCACTCCTCTACTTACGCTGGGGCGATGTTCTGATAAATGCATCGTAAGTTGAAACTACTGTAAGTCAAAATGCATTTAAGGCGCCTATTCAACCGGACGTCCTGGCTTAGCCCACAGTGCGGGTTAGAGTCTCTGCTGTTTCCCTTGTGATTCCGAGGTGGCCCGGGAGCTGTGACTCGCTGTCGCTGCCCAGCATCATGAGAATACCCTGATGCATACCACTAGCCTGGAGAGAAGAACAAAATTCAAAGTTTGAAGTTTGGTTTCTACAGAGCGTGAATTATTGTGACACCATTGTAAAGGCAAAAATTCCTAAGCTGAGCCCTGATAAATTGGGGACCATCTGGACACCTCTCTGAAACTTCTGCATTTTCAACCATATAAATGCCTCCAAATAAAAACTAATCCCTTATTATTAATAAGAGTGCAGGTGATATATATGGTGAAGCTCTTTGTGGCATTAGATGTGCATCCAGTGTCTGAGAGGCGCGTGGCAGGCCACGGGGAGCCATAGCGGAGCTGTGCAGATGAGGAGAGTTTTACAGTGGACTTCACTGAGTTCGTGGCTCATCCGTGGTGCTTGGCGTCACTTCTTTCTTCCATTTTTCACATCTAGGTCCTTGTTTTATTTTCATAAGACTCCTACGGGATGGGTCCCCTCTGCAAGAGTGAGCGCTGTTCATCAGGATAAATGTCTATGACTCAGGTCTGAACAAGCCTCTGTGTCCAGATGACCTGGGTGAGCTGGCTGCAGTGACAGTGAGCACTTGCTGAGGAGTCTGAGCATGGGCAGCTCTCCAGTGCCCACCTGGGATCCAGGCTCAGCCTGCCTCCTCCTTCCCTACCAAGCCTCGCCAAGTCTCTTCTGTCTTGACCCTCAGTTTCTTCTTCTGCAGAATTGAAGTGACAATTCTACTTCTGTCCCCGGAGTTACACTGGGGAGCATGACAAGGAAGCAGCACAGTTGACAGGGGAGATGGAGTTCTCAATAAGCTCAACACTGAGGTCACGGCAGGTCAAAAACGCTTCCTCTCCAACAAGAAGCGTTTCGACACCTGCTGTAGGTGCTGCGGAGTGCACGAGAGAGCTCTGTCCCAGAGGACCCTCCGGTGACCTCCTCCTGAAATAAAACAGCACATAAAGCATACACAACCCCACAGGAAAAATCCAGCGCCCCGTGTACCATAGTGGCACAGGAAGCCATTTCACCAGCTACTCGGACAACTAGCGAATCACAAAGCGACGTTTCACCCCTTTCCTGTCTCCTTCAACCTTTCTGATGTGTCACCAGGAATGTCTCAGTGAGAGCTTATGTGCCTTTCCAGCCCCTCTGACGCCTGCCAGTCCCCCTTTATAATCAAGGGAGAGGCACTCATTTTAATAGCTCTCTTTTGTTTATGGCACTATCTATTTATGGTTTTCCTATAAGGACATTGAATAAGTTTTCTTTAAAATACACTTCTATGTTGGGAGGCTGAGACAGGAGAATTGCAAGGTTTGAGGCCAGCCTCAGCAACTGAGCGAGACCCTCTGCAATTTTGTGAGATCCTGTTTCAAAAATGAAAATAAAAAGGGAGGGGGCTGGGGGTATAGTCAGAGGTAGAATGCCCCTGGGTTCAATTCCCAGTATAATAAATAAACAAATAAACAAACAAACAAACAAACAAGCAAACTAATGAGCAAACTAACTTCTATAAATGAAAATGGAAGAACATGGTTACCTCAACTCTAGAACTGATATTACTGGATATGGGAACTATCATGTAGATGGGACCCAAATGACAGAAACCAAGCGCTGGCCATTCCAGCAGGCGTGGGAAGAACGGGCCACAGAAACCCAGAGGATGGAGAGGGGGGAGGGGTCAGTGCTTCCTGCAGGGGGCTGGGCTTGATTCGGACCTTCCAGAAGGGCCAAAGCTAAATAGATTCAGGAGAAAGGGACTTCCTGGCTGACTGAGAAGTCAGAGGCTCACAGCTACACGGCGCTGCTCACCTGTGTCCCCAGCTCAGAGTTCAAATGGCACTTTCCCCAGCAGCCTTTCCTGGCCTCACTGTAGGTCCGGTCCCCTGCCACCTCCTCTGAGACCTGTCTTTGCCTTTTTGTAAAATTCAGAACACTCTCACAGCTTGCAATTCCCTGCGTATTTCTGTGATGATTGGATGATTGTCCGATCCTGCCCACAGCCTCCCATGACCGACGCTACACGATTCTCCAGGGCAGAGACTCTGCCCAGTTTTGTTACTGGTGCATCCTTGATGTCTAGTATAATGTTTGGCACAAACTATTGACTCAGCCATTTGTCTACTCGATCAACCCAACTGATGAATTAATCAATCCATTAATTTACTCATTAATGGCTGTGTTTTCTACCGAGGTTGTCCACAGGGTGAGGAAGAGGGAGCTGCCCCCCGGGGTCTGAGGCTTCAGCCCAAACCTCCTAACTCCAAGGAGGAAATGTCTCTGAGGCTTTGCGTGTATCTCAGAAGTGGATAAGCAGGAGGTATCCTGAGCCAGAATATATCTGTTTGCTTTAACCTAACTTTCATTGCTTTTACTTCTTGGTGAAATCATTTAACATTTTTTCCCTAAAACATCTTCGGATAAATTGGCTTTCCAGGAAGATGCACTGTCCTCATTCTAGAGCTGCGACCCCTCCCACCACCCGCCCAGTTTGAGAGAAGCCTGTCCTTGGAAAGCTATATTTTTCAACAGATTTCATGTCCTTCAATGCCAACGCAAAGGACGAGGCCATCTCTCGGTTCTTTGGGTGTCTTCTCCCACTTCCCCTTTTCCCCCCAACTTCGTCCATACTGTCTCCTGCTCTTTCTAGTTTTCCCATGTTGCTCCTCTGATGCCCATGGCATACCGTTCAGAACAGGATCTTCGAGCTGCATCGGATAGCGCAGGGTCCCTCCAACTTGAGTGCATCTCAGAACCATGGGGCTTGTAAAAACAGATTTCTTGGTCCAACCCCCCAAATTTCTGACTCTATAGGTCCATGCAGACCCAGAGATTTTGCAATTCTAACAAGTTCCCAGATGGTACCAGAGCTGCTGGTTCAGGGACCACTCTTTGAGAACCACTGTTTTCACATCAACTCTGATTACACATTTAGGTCATCTGGGGGCTGAACAGAATCCAGATGTGCAGGCCTCGCACCCGACCAACTGAGCCAGAATCTCTAGAGCAGAAGCTGAATCACTCCCATGTTTGCAGTTCCTCTGGGAATTCTAGCGCTCTAAAGCCCAGAGAGGCTGGGACTGGCCCAGGGTCACACAGCAAGGCAAAGCAGAGGCAAGACAAGAGTCCAGTTTCTCTAGCTCTCCAAAGACCACGTTCCCAATACACCACCGTGCGCCTGACACTGCTAGGATCTCTTCTCTACATCGGCTTATCTCATCCTCACTTTACAGGTGCGGAAACTGAGGCTCAGAGAGATGCAGTCTCTTGCCCAAGGTGGCAACGGTGGAACCGGCACTCAGGGCTGCCTGCCCTCGAGTGCTGCTCTCGCTGGGGACATTGTCTGAGAGATCTGGCTTGGAAAGTCGAAACACCTAGACTTGCGCTCTGGTCTCACTACTCGGTGGAACTTGGTGACAGGTGAACTTGGGTAACTCAGCTTTTCTCTGAGTTTCACTCTCTTCATCTGTAAAGTGGCTGATGCTATCTTGCCCCATGTCCACCTTCATCGCCTCACACAGTCTTTTTCTCCCGGTCTTAGTGCCGTGTCCTCCTCCTTGGGCACCTCAGAGTCCATTTCCTTCCCTGCCCCGGGGTCCCCAAGATTCTAGGAGAAATCCCACGAAGCCCCTTTGCGTGTCAAAGTCGTAAGACAGAAGCCATATCAAGTTGCTACTCACGCATCTTCTCATTTAATCCCTGCAACCAGTCTCCAGGGGAGACGCCCCCTCTGCCCATTTTTCAGAGGGAGACACTGTTACTGGGAGGGCTGAGCAGCTAAGGAGGGGGCTGACCAGCCACAGACCCAAGCACCCTCCTCATATGCACGCTTACCCCGCCTACAGGCCAAAACTTCACTTTCAAAATTAAGAGCAAAACTCACTGCTGTGAAAGACTTTATTCATTTTCAAACTGAAGCAGACGGCAGAGGGCTGGCATGCTCGCTTAGCAGAACTTGCTGCCTTCTCCCCCATGCCAGCCCTCTCCTCAGAAACCCTCTCTTTCCCTCAGGCCAGCTCCCACCCACAGCCGCCCACACACCGTGTGGGCTCCAGTCTGGAAGCCCGGGAGCTGCTGCCAGGCATTTGGCAGCTTTGAGTTTCTCGAAATCTCCTGGGCGCTCTGGGACACCTGTGTGATTCGCTCTGCTCGCCCCTCCTCTCTTTAAGCTGAGGACCGCTCCATCTTCCTCTCTGGAAAAGTCCCAGTCTCTGTGCCAACGTCTTTGCTCTGAAAAGCTTCCTCCTGCCTTCCCTCTGCACTCCAAGACAGCCAAGTTTTGAGGGAATTTGGAGGTGACTGGGGGGGGGGCTCTGACTCTGTTTGTCCAGGTGGGTTCCTGGAGAGATGCTGTGGAAGAGGAGAAAGGAGAGGTTCCTAACTTTGGAGCCGGATGTCTTGCTCGCATCCCTCCCTTCCCTTCCTTCTTTAGCCAGAATCAACCACAGACTGCGGATGTCTACTCGTGCCAGGTGTACCGTCCTCTGAACTTGGGCTCGCTGAGAAATTCTCTGTCTGGGGCCTCGACAGGGGAGAAGGGTCCAATCCATCTTCAGTCTCACCAACCTGCTTCCTGCTGCCTCCCCCACAGAAGCTTTTCGATCTTTATGTCAAGATGGCCCCCAAGCCAGGCATGGTGGCACATGCTTGTAATCCCAGTACTTGGAAGGCTGAGACAGGAGGATCGCAGGTTCGCGGCCAGCCTCAGCTACTTAGGCCCTCCGCAACTTAGTGAGACCCTGTATCAAAATAAAGAATAAAAAATAGGACTGGGGGTGTAGCTCAGAGGTAGAATGCCCCTGGGTTCAATCCCCAGTTCCAAAAAAAAAGAAAGATGGCCCCAAGCCTGACCCTCCTCTGGCAGGAAACTGTGCTCTACAGATACACTTCAATGAGGATTTTGGAGTCAGAAAGACCCGAGTTCAAATCCCAATCCGGTTCCTGGTGTTCACTGTGACTGTGGTGATAAATGCACTTTGCCGGTCTGAGACTTGGTTTACTCATCTGAAAAATGGGGGTGATATAGCCGGGTGTGGTAGCACAGGCTTGTAATCCCAGTACTTAGGAGGCTGAGACCGGAGGATCCGGGTTCGTAGCCAGACTCAGCTACTTAGTGAGGCCTCCGCAACTTAGTGAGACCCTGTTTCAAAATAAAGAATAAAAAATAGGGTTGGGGGCGTAGCACAGAGGTAGAGTGCCCCTGGGTTCAATCCCCAGTACCACAGGAAAAAAAAATAGGGGTGATATGCCCTCCGGGCTGTGGAGGAGCCCACACTGGGCAATGCTGTGGGGCTCCTGGCACCTAGGAGGGGCTTGAGACTTGCTCCCCCCTTGCCAAGCTCACGAAAACCCCTTCCCTGTCAGGGCTGACCCTGCAGTTCACTCAGGCACAACTGGTGGTGACCTCACATAGTGACTTCTGCCTTTAAATATATTTTTATTTTTATTATCTCATTTAATGCTCACGGTACCTCAATATATTAATATTCTCCAAAGACTACTTTTCTTTCTTCTTCTTTTTTTTTAATTTGGTGCATCCTACTTATACATCATATTGGGGGTATAGAGTGATAGAAACACACACCTCTTGGAGCACTTCCCTCCGAGTCCTACCCCCTCGCCCCGTACATGTCACTGAGATTGCGATCGGTGATTTTGCATCCATACGTAGCATTATTTCAACTGTTACGCTCTTTACATCTTCGCCCCCCCCATGCCTCCTTCCTTCCCTAAACCCTCTCCATCACTACATTGGAGTCTCTGCTCTTCTACCTGATGTTACCCTCATTTCCCGATTTCTCTCTAGCTCCCACGTATAAGAGAAAACATACATTCATATCATTTGGTGGGGACTGCAAAGCCTACTTTTCAGAGGAGGAAACGAAGGCTCAGGGAAGTCCCATACTTGCCAGGGTTAAAGATACACTCAACAGAGGACTTGCACTCGCCCCAGGCCTGGGGACTCCAGCACCTCTGGTCTGTCACTTGGGTAAGATGTCAACACATCGCTCTGCCCTGGGGTGTTTGTATTTTTACAAGAAGCTCAAAGAAATGACTCTTGAGGCCGGGCGTGGTGGCGCACACTTGTAATCCCTGTACTTTGGGAGGCGGAGACCGGAGGATCCGGGTGCGCGGCCAGCCTCAGCTCTCTCTCTCTCTCTCCCTGTCTCTCTCTCTCTCTCTCTCTCTCTCTCTGCCTAGTGAGGCCCTCCGCAACTTCGTGAGACCCGGTTTCAAAATAAAGTATAAAAATTAGGGCCGGGGGCGTAGCGCGGAGGTAGAACGCCCCTGCGTTCAATCCCCAGTAATGCAAAAAAAAAAAAAAAAGAAATGACCCTTGAACGGAATTGTGAGGCATTCTGACTGGCCGGTGGGGAGATGTACTGAGGCAGGCAGGGATTCCAGGGGGCCATGCCCTGCAGTCAGACCAAAGAGTGACCCTGCCTCTGAGGCTAATGGGAAAATGCATTGCTTTTCTGGTTGGAAGGAGCCTCAGAGAAAGTCTCTTCCCTGCTGCAGTTTTCCCGTGGTGAAGAGGAGGCCCAGAAGGGAACTGGACCCAGCCCTTCTGATCCCCTGTGGGGGTCTCTCTGCATGACTAAGGGGAGGGAGGAGATGCTGGGTTTCTGTACCCTTGAACCTAGTGACAGCAGCCAGGAGGTTCCCCAGCTTTCAGGGGGGATATGTCCTCCCTCATCCTCTCTCTCCTGAGCTGAGGGGCCTGGAAAAGGCAGAAGGTTCCTGTCTTATCCCCTCCAGGGCCCACTCCTGGGCAAAATGTGGGATCCCTCAGCTGAGGGCCCTGGAGACCCCTGTCATCACCCCAGGAGGCTCTGGCGAGGACTGAGTGCTCTATCCAGCTCCAAGCATTGATCTGGCTCCCTGTGTCACCATGGCAACAGCTCTTCCACGTGGGGAGAGATCAGCTCAGTACCACAAGGCCTTCTTCAGCCCCCCTAGTCCCCTGCCCCCCACAGCCCTAGATAGCGTTCTCTATGGTCTTGACAATCATCTAGTGCGGTCACTGCCCCTCCTCTGCATCATATCCTTCTAGTCCCTTCCATCACTCTTTTCTCTGTGCTTGACCAGGCCCCTCCCCCTGCTGTCCACTTTCTCTTGCACTCTGGCGGCCAGCATCCCTCCAGGCCACCCAGCCTCAAGCCTGTGTGAGAGCCAGCCAGCTCTCTCCTGGGTGCCTGCAGACAGGCAGGCGATGGGAGAGGAAGGAACCGCTCTCTGAGTCTGGATGCCTCCAGCAAGCCCTCTGTTCCGGGCTTCCCAGGCCAGAGCCTCCTCTGGGGGAAAGGGAAAGGTCACTGAGCCATCCTGTCTGCCTTAGAGAACTTGGGGGAAAAGGAGCTCAGACCCTAAGGCCAGACAGAACCAGGTTCTACTCTCTTCTCTGCCTCTTACCAGCTTGGCATGTCCTGGCAAATGCAACTTCTGAAAAACAGTATCCTCTGCTAAAAAGGAAGATGAAGCCGGGCGTGGTGGCACACACTTGTAATCCTAGTACTTGGGTTCAATCCCCAGTACCACACACACAAAATAAATAAATAAAAAGGGAGATAAAGTCAGGTGTGGTGGCACACACCTGTAATCCCAGTACTTGGGAGGCTAAGACAGGAGGATCAAAGGTTTGATACCAGCCTCAGCTTAGTGAGACCCTCAGCAACTTTATGAGAATCTGTTTCAAAATAAACAATAAAATAGGACTGGGGATGTAGCTCGGGGATAGAATGTCCCTGGATCCAATCCCTATTACCAAAAAAAAAAAAAAAGAAAGAAAGAAAAGTAATAGTGTCCTCCTCGTGGGATCATTGTGAGGACAAAGTGAGAAGCCGACAGTAGCTCACATCTATTGCTGTGTACCAGGCACTAAGCCGGGCGCCTTATGTATAACAATCCTGGAAAGTCGCATGTGTGTAGTCCCCATTTACAGATGAGGAGGGAAAGCTTTGAGAGGTGACATGACTTGTCAGAGGTGGCCAGTGCTGGGGTCCTTTGGGCAGCCTTTGACCCCAGGGAGATTACTACCGGGGGTTGAGCTTTGTACTTTCTTGTCCCAGCATTGGGGCAGTGGTAAGTAGATTTACATACACATAGTAGAAAGTGAATACATGTCATACACTATCCTGAAAGTCAACTAATTAGATACTTATTATGTGTCCAATACATCTCAGGTGTTAGAAATACAGCAATAAATTATAAACAATCCTTGTCCTTGAAAGTCCTAAGGTGCTGTAATAGGAGACAGGTAAGAGCAGTGTGGTATAGGGGAAAGCCCAGGCTTTGGGGCAGCTAAGTCTGAATGCAAAAATCACCTTCCCAATTTACCAGGGGGGTGATCTTAGGTGGGTCGCTCCACCTTTATGAAAGCTTATCTCCTCATCTATCAATGGGGCTTTTGATGCTACCTACCTACCTTAAAGAGAGGTTGTGATAAGAGAAAGAAAAGAAAGAAAGAAAGAAAGAAAGAAAGAAAGAAAGAAAGAGAAGGAAGGAAGGAAGGAAGGAAGGAAGGAAGGAAGGGTAAGAAAGAAGAAAAGAAAGGATGCTCAACTCAGCATGATATTTAGGATAGACTCAAAAATCTGTAAAGGGGTAGTCAGTATTTTTATTACCAGCTCAATTACATTGAAACCCAGAGGAGGAAGCGGTCCGTTCTGTTCGGAGGAATTGGAAAGGACTTCATGAAGGTGGTGAGCTGCTTGCAGAATCTTGGAAGAGCTGCTGTTTGTTAGGCAGCCTGGGAGGGGCAGGTCATTTAAGGCAAAGGAGACAGCTGGAGCAGAGGCATGAGACGGGCTGGTGTGTGTGCGAGGAAGGGCACGGAGTGAACAGCAATAGTGAACATTTGTCACGTGCCTGTCATGGCTGCAGGTCAGTGGCTGTCTGTCCCAGCTGCACGTTAGGATGACAGCAGAGGTTATGTTTGATCTGTTTCAACATGAATGCTGGACTGCATCCCTGGAGATTCTTGTTTCATCGGTCTGGGGTGGCCCAGCCATAGTACTTTCCATAAACTCCTCAGGTGATGCTGATATGGATTCAGGACCATGAGGCTCTGGGCAAGGTGTTTTAGAAGCATTAACTCATTTAATCTCCATGACAACTCCATGAAGTCAGTGCCAGGGCTCAGACTCGAAGATCACACAGCTTGAATCAAGGCATATCTACCTCCAGGACTCACTCTCTCTCTCTCTCTCTCTCTCTCTCTCTCTCTCTCTCTCTTAACCAATAAAGATGAAGAGGAGGGCATTAAGGAGGAAAGCAGAGACAGCAAGATAGAGACGGTGGTGGGTGGGTGGGGGGAACAGGTGTGCCATGTGGCAGCTCCTCTGATTGTCAGCTTTGTGTCCCTGTTTCCGTGGTCTGGCACCAGGCATGGGTGCATCTTCCCCATAAGCATCTCACGCATGTTCTTCTAGAGAGCAGGACCCTAAATTGCTATGCTCCTATCCCCAGTCTTCCCTGAGTTGGACATGCACATTTTAACATATGTATGAACCACCTGGAGATCATATTGAAATGCAAATTCTGATTCAGTAGGTCTGGGCTGCGGCCTGAAATTCTGCTTTTCCAACACACTCCTGGATGAAGCCAGGGCTGCTGATCGGCAGTCCATTCTCTGAGTAGCGAGTGAATAAAAATGCAAGTACAACGTGCTCGTTTTGTCTATGGGAACCCACATGCTCTTGAACTTAGAGACAGCTCCCTTCTTCCTGCCCTGGAGGTGACTTCTGCACCCTCTGCATGTCACAGAAGCCTCATCGGGCTATAGAAATCACCTGCTTTGTGCTTCCCTGAAGAGCTACTACAGTATCACCATAGTAGTACTTAAATTTCAGCATGCATAGAGCCATCTGGAAACCTTGTGAAAATGCAGATTGCTGGTCCCTAGCCTAGAGTTTCTGACCCAGTGGATCTGCAAGGAGCCTGAGAATGTGCATGCCTAACAAGTTCCTGGGCACTGATGTTGCTGTGTGTCCCTAGCTTCAAGTCCCAGCAGGGCCACTAGCTTGTCAGTACCAAGTCAGTTATGTATGGAGTTGACTGCAAATGATGAAAAATCCAAATAACCATGGCTTATTGAAAATAGGGATTTATTTTTGTCTCATGTGATATAAAATGCAGAGGCAGGTGATCCAGGACTAGTGTGGTAGGTCCCAGATCTCAGCGATATTTGACTCCTAACTTGGTCCTCTATTCTAACATGTGGTTTCCATCATTAAGGTTGCCTCCTGGGCACAGAATGGCCACCTCAGCTCTGGCCTTCATGCTTGTATTCCAGAAGAAGAAAGGAAAAAAAGGGAGGGAATGTGCCTGCCACCAAAGATGCTCTTTGAAGAAGACTTTCTGGAAGTTGCATCAAATAATTCCCATTTATATCTTGTTGGCCAGAACTTGGTCATGTGACATTTCCTCTCTGAAAGAGAGTATGGGAAATGTAGTTTTTCCCCTCTTCCTCCTCCTCCTCCTCCTCCTCCTCCTCCTCCTCCTCCTCCTCCTCCTTCTTTAAAACCTAGGTATATCACCACTACCAACAAAGTCTGGGTTCTGTTCATAAGAACAAAGAAGAGAATGACTATTGCTCAGGTAACTAGCAGTTCCTGCCATAGTAGCCCTGGGCCAGTGTCTTCTACTCTTGGGCTCCATCTCTCCAAATGTAAAATGAAGTTGGAATTAATGATCAAAGACATCCCATCTAAGCTGGGTGTGGTGGCCCCAACCTGTAATCCCAGTACTCGGGAGCTGAGACAAGAGGATTGCAGGTTCAAGGCCAGCCTCAGCAACTTAGCGAGACTCTCAGCAATTTAGCAAGACCTATTTCAAAACGAAAACTTTTTAAAAAAGGCTGAGGGTGTAGCTCAGAGGTAAAACACCCCTGGGTTCAATCCTCAGTAACACACACACACACACACACACGAGATCCCATCCAACTTTGGGGAAATCAGGTTCCATTATTCTGTACCTGAAGTTATGTATTGGGGGTACTGAGTGAAAAGGAAAGAGGCCTGGCTATTCCGCTCATGCATGCTACATCTGATGAGATGTGGCAGCACATCAGTTAATCCAACCACCTACTGAGAATATCATTGGGTACTTACTGTCTGTTAAGTCCTAAGGATACAACAATGAGTAAGAGAGACATGGTACCTGCTCTCCCTGCCCTGTGAGAGCTCACAGATTAGCTGGGAAGACAAATGTAAACAAATAAGACTGCAAATGTTCAATGAAGTGCTAGGATGAATGTGGGTAAAGTGCATACATACTACAAAGAAAAAATATGGGGGTGTAATTTAGATAGGGGATGGAGAAGCCCGGCGTGGTGGCGCACGCTTGTAATCCAGCACTTGGGAGGCTGAGACAGGAGGATCACAGGTTCGCGGCCAGCTTCGGCTACTTAGTGAGGCCCTCCGCAACTTAGTGAGACCCTGTTTCAAAATAAAGGATAGGGGGTGGAGATTTCCCTAAGAATTTATTCTGAAGCTAAGACCTGGAGGAGGAGGAGTCAGCTTGCAAAGACTCAGAGGACTTGCATTCCTGGTAGAGGACAGTAAATTCAGACAGAGGCCCTGAGGCCACTTTCTAGAAAACAAAAGACGGCCAGAGTGCCCAGACATCGCTGTGAGGAGGAGGCCAACATGGGGTGAGCCTGGAGCACTCTGCAGGTGCGGTGCCTCTGTCTGCAGAGCTATGTAAGCCCTGGGAAGGATTTGGGTTTTATTCCAAAGTCAGTAGGAAGCCACTGACATGTTTTAGGCAGAGGTGAGGGCAAGGTGGACATGATGAGATATGCATCTTTACAGAGATTTATCTAGGTGTTGTGTGAATAAAAGATTTTAGAGGGCCCAGAGCAAACATCCCTTTAGAAAGCTTCTTTGTCTGAGTGGAAGCTGAACAGGATTTGGACCAAATGGTGGTAAGAAGTGAGGGCACTGAGACATTTTCTGGGACATTTTCCCATCCATCCATCCATCCATCCATCCATCCATCGATCCACCCACCCACC
>PVJS01054623.1:0-12902 GCA_004027185.1 Glis glis | reverse complement strand
GGACCCCCAAAAAAAAAAAAAAAAACTATTCTTAAAAAAAAGTCTATTTTATGCCGGGCGTGGTGGCGCATGCTTGTAATCCCAGTACTTTGGGAGGCAGAGACCGGAGGATCCGGGTTCGTGGCCAGCCTCAGCTCTCTCTCTCTCTCTCTCTCTCTCTTTCTCTCTCCCTGTCTCTCCCTCTCTCTCTCCTTAGTGAGGCCCTCCGCAACTTCATGAGACCCGGTTTCAAAATAAAGTATAAAAAATAGGGCCAGGAGCGTAGCGCGGAGGTAGAACGCCCCTGCGTTCAATCCTTGGTATCGCAAAAAAAAAAAAAGTCTATTTTATAATGCTGATCCAGCTGGGTATGATGGTCTACACCTGTAATCCCAGTACTTGGGAGCTAAGACAGGAGGATCTCAGGTTCGAAACCAGCCTCAGCAGCCTAGGAAGGCACTCAGCAACTTAGTGAGACCCTGTTTCCAAATAAAAATAAAAAATAGGGCTGGGGGTATAGCCTGGAGGTAAAAGGCCCCTGGGTTCAGTTCCCAGTACCACAAACAAAAAAAATAATTAAAAAAATAAAATGAGCTGGGCATGATGGCACACACTTGTAATCCCAGTACTTGGGTGGCTGAGACCAGAGGATCCAGGTTCGCGGCCAGCCTCAGCTACTTAGTGAGACCCTCCACAACTTAGTGAAACCGTGTTTCAAAATAAAAGAATAATAAATAGGGCTGGGGGTGAAGCTTGGAGGTAGAATGCCCCGGGTTCAATCCCCAGTACTGTAAAAAATATAAATAAATAAAATAAAATGGTGATCCAACTCTGTGTATACTATAAAATATGGAAATTATCTGGGCATGGTGACCCAATCATGTAATCCCAGCTACTCAGGAGGCTGAGGCAGGAAAATCACAAATTCCAGGCCAGCCTGGGAAACTTAGTAAGACCCTGTCTCAAAATAAAAAGGACTGGGGATGTAGTTCACAAGTAGAGCACTTGCCTAGCTTGCCAGAGGCCCTGGGTTCAGTCCCCAGCACCAAGAGAAGTAAAAACGGAAAACCACAGCCAGGAGCGATGGCGCACGCTTGGGAGGCTGAGACAGGAGGATTGTGGGTTCGCGGCCAGCCTCAGCAACTTAGTGAGATCCTATTTCAAAATAATAAAATAAAATAGGCTGGGGGTGTACCTCAGAGGTAGAACACCCCTGGGTTCAATCCCCAGAATGAATGAATGAATTAATTAATTAATTAATAATAAATAAATAGAAAACTGCAAGGTCTTTACTCAGACAAGCTAGAAGCCTATAACATTTTCTGTGCTTGATCTAGATAAACAGGATGTATTTTCACATCGCCTAAACAATCCCAGTTGAAAGCTAATTTTTCAAAAAACAAACAGTCCAGCTATACCCCTCCCGGGTAACTTTCCAAAGGGACTGAAATCAGAATATTACAGTGATATATGCATGTCCATGCTTACAGCAGCACAATTCACAATAGCCAAATTGTGGAACCAGCCTAGGTGTCCATCAACAGATGAATGGATTACAAAATTATGGGATATGCACACAGAGGAATTCTACTCAGCAATCAAGAAGAACAAGATGATGTCATTTGCAGGAAAATGGAAGGACCTGGAGAACATGATGTTAAGGGAGATTAGCCAGTCACAGAAAGAGAAGAGTCCTATGTTTTCTCTCATATGCAGAAGCTAGAGAGAAATCGGGATACCAGAGGGATTCCAGATAATGGAGGAGAAACCCCAGTGGAGCCAGGGAGGGGTCTAGGGGAAGGGAGGGGGAGAGGGAGGACCAATGAAGGAGTCGCTTCCTTCGACATTCTGTACATATGTGAGAATACCAGTGTCAACCTCAACACCCTGTATGGGGAAGGGGGGTGAGGAGGGAAACAGGGGGAAGCCACCAAGTGCTGTGTGTCACTGTCACTATGAACTGCATTATGATGTGAGACTAGAATGCACCAATAAAAGTATTAAAATAAAAGTATTAAAATCCCAGTACTTGGGAGGCTGAGACTGGAGGATCGCAGGTTCACAGCCAGCCTCACCTACTTAGTGAGGCCCTCTGCAACTTAGTGAGACCCTGTTTCAAAATAAAGAATAAAGCCAGGCGTGGTGGCGCACACTTGTCATCCCAGTACTTGGGAGGCTGAGACAGGAGGATCGCAGGTTCGCGGCCAGCCTCAGCCACTTAGTGAGGCCCTCCGCAATTTAGTGAGACCCTGTTTCAAAATAAAGAATAAAAAATAGGGCTGGGGGTGTAGCTCGGAGGTAGAATGCCCCTGGGTTCAATCTCTAGTACCGCAAAAAAAAAAAGAAAGAAAGAAAGAATAAAAAATAGGGCTGGGGGTGGAATTTGTAGGGATGCCCCTGGATTCCATTCCCTGTACCGCAAAAAAAAAAAAAGCATTCTCTTTTTTAATAAAAACAAATTAACTGAAAATCCCTTATATTTCTTTGTAGTCACAGGTGGACAGATAATTTAATAATATCAAAGCTATGTTGAGAGCTCATTTTAAAGAAAAACTCATAACTGTCATTTGTGAGATTAATAAGTTTCATGACTTCTCAGAACTGGGACTAGAGAGCGAATCCGAGTAATGGATTGTAAGAAATAATATATGGTATGTGAAGGGGGAGATGACATTTTTCTGAAATGTTACATCTTATTAAAAATATGTGTCAGGAAAATTAAAATAAGAATCAAGATCCACCCATGTGAGGGTGATGACAGAGAAGATGAAAGAATTTAAGAGAACAACAAAGGAGCCGGGCGTGGTGGCGCACGCTTGTAATCCCAGTACTTGGGAGGCTGAGACAGGAAGATCGTAGGTTCGCCACCAGCCTCAACTACGTAGTGAGGCCTTCCACAACTTAGTGAGACCCTGTTTCAAAATAAAGAATAAAAAATAGGGCTGGTGGTGTAGCTCAGAGGTAGAATGCCCCTGGGTTCAATCCCCAGTACTGCAAAAAAAAAAAAAATAATAATAATAATAAAATAGGACTGGGGTGTAGTTCTGAGGTAGAATGCCCCTGGGTTCAATCCCCAGTAACACACTAACACACACACACACACACACACACACACACACACACACTGCCGGGTGTGGTGGCCCATACCTGTAATCCCAGTACAGGAAGATCACAGATTCGAAGCCAGCCTTAGCAACTTACCAAGACCCTATTTCTCTCTCTCTTTTTTTTTCTTTTTTGCAGAACTGGTAGTGCATTCTACCTCTGAGCTACACCCCCAGCCCTATTTTTTATTCTTTATTTTGAAACAGGGTCTCACTAAGTTGCAGAGGGTCTCACTGAGTTACTGAGGCTGGCCATGAACCTGCAATACTCCTGTCGCAGTCTCCCAAGTACTGGGATTACAGGCGTGTGCCACCACGCCCAGTGCATAGTCATTTAAATGTCTGTGATCTGGTAATACCATCAGAAGCTTCCAGGAGGTGACCATCCAAGTTAGTTCCAGCCCTAATGCTGGGAACTATTGTCATTCCATAAAACCCGTAACCTGCCGGGCGTGGTGGCACACTTGTAATCCCAGTACTTTGGGAGGCGGAGACCGGAGGATCCGGGTTCGCGGCCAGCCTCAGCTCTCTCCCTGTCTCTCTCTCTCTCTCTCCCTCCTTAGTGAGGCCTTCCGCAACTTCGTGAGACCCGGTTTCAAAATAAAGTATCAAAAATAGGGCCGGGGGCTAGCGCGGAGGTAGAACGCCCCTGCGTTCAATCCCCAGTACCGCAAAAAAAAAAAAAAAAAAAAAAACCGTAACCTGAATGATGCTGCCTGTCTGTTAAGGAGAAGAACCAGCTACTAAACCAGTATGAAAGCCGGGCATGGTGGCACACACTAAGTCGATGAAGAGGCTCGTTAAGTTGTTGAGGCTGTCCTTGAACCTGTGATCCTCCTGTCTCAGCCTCCCAAGTACTGGGATTATAGGCATGAGTCACCATACCTACTTTCTTGGCTTTTAAAAAAATTTGTCTTTGACTCGCAGGGGATCAAACCCAGGGCACTACACATGGTAGAAAAGTGTTCTAGCACAGAGGTATGCCCAAGCTGTCCATTTTCTTTATTTGTGAAGAGTGGACTATGGAAAAGAAATTAGGAGTCGGGCATGGCGGTGCATACCTGTAATCCCAGCATTTGGAGGCTGAGACAGACAGGATTGCAGGTTCGAGGCCAGCCTCAGCAACTGAAAGAGACCATCAGCAACTTAGCGAGACCCTGTTTCAAAATAAAAAATAGAAAGGACTGGGGGTTTAGCTCAGTGATAGAATTCCCCTGGGTTCAATCCCCAGTCCCCCCTCCAAAAAAAAACATTTCATTTTATTTGAGGAGAATAAATTATCCACATGATGGTACTGTAACCTGCAAAATAAGAGATCAGCACCATATGAAGCCCAAGGTCTTGGTAAATTCCAGTTAGAATACTTACAAAGTAAGGTATTTTATATACAAAGTCATAGGAATCTGATTCTCTTATGTTTCCATGTTCTTTTTTTTTTTGTGTGTGTGTGTGTGTGGCCATTGGGAACTGAACCCCGGGCCTACCTCTGACCTACAACCCTTGCCATTTTATTTCTCTCTTTCTTTTTTGGTACTGGGGATTGAACCCAGAGGCTTTCTACCTCCAAGCTACACCCCCAGCCTGATTTTATTTCTTATTTGGAAACAGGCTCTCACTGGGTTACTGAGAGCCTCCTAAATTGCCGAGGCTGGCTTTGAACCTGCGATCCTCCTGTCTCAACCTCCCAAGTACTGGGATTACAAGCATGCGCCACCATGCCCGGATTATTTATTTATTTTTTCTTTTTTGGTGCTGGGGATTGAACCCAGGAGCATTCTACCTCTGAGCTACACCCCCAGCCCTATTTTATTTTTTATTTGGAAACAGGGTCTCACTAAGTTGCTGAGGGCCTCCCTAAGTTGCCGAGGCTGGCTTTGAACCTGCAATCCTCCTGTTTCAGTCTCACAAGTACTGGGATTACAAGTGTGTACCACCACACCTGGCTTTTACTTATTTATTCTTTTAACTGGGGATTGAACCAGAGGCATTCTACCTCTGGGCCACACCCCCAGCCCCTTTTTTATTTTTTTGTTTTTGAAATAGAGCCCGGTATGGTGGCTCATGCCTGTTAAAATAGGGTCATAGCTAGGCCTGGTGGCACATGCCTGTAATCCCATTACTTGGGAGGCTAAGACAGGAGGAGTACAGGTTCAAGGCCAGTCTCAGCAATTTAGTGAGACCCTCAGCAAATTAGCAAGCCCGTTTAAAAATAAAAAAGGGCTGGGGATGTAGCTCAGAGGTAGAATGCTCCTGGGTTCAATCCTCAGTACCAAAAAATAAATAAAATGAAACAGGGTCTTGCTAGGTTGCTTAGAGTCTTGCTACATTGCTGAGGCTGGTCTAGAGCCTGTGATTCTCGTATTTCAGCCTCCCAAGTACTAGGCTTACAGGCATGTGCCACCACTCCTGGCAAACACGATTCGTGTGTGTGTGTGTGTGTGTGTGTGTGTGTGTTGTTGGGGATGGAACCCAAGGGTATTCTACCCCTGAGCTACACTCTCAGCTCTTTTTATTTTTATTTATTTTTTTAAATCTGGAAACAGGGTCTCACTAAGTTGCTGAGGGTCTTGCTAAGTTGCTGAGGCTGGCTTGGAACCTGCGATCCTCCTGTCTCAGCCTCCCAAGTACTAGGATTCCAGGCATGTGCAACCATGCCTGGCAAATGGGAATTTTTCTTTTCTTTTTCTTTTTTTTTTTTTGGTGGTACTGGGGATTGAACCCAGGGGCATTCTACCTCTGAGCTACACCCCCAGTCTTACTTTTTTTTTTTTGAGGAACTGGGGATTGAACCCAGGGGCGTTCTACCTCCGAGCTACACCCCTGGCCCTATTTTTTATACTTTATTTTGAAACCGGTCTCACGAAGTTGTGGAGGGCCTCACTAAGTAGCTGAGGCTGGCCGCGAACCCGGATCCTCCGGTCTCCACCTCCCAAGTACTGGGATTACAAGCGTGCACCACCACGCCCGGCGCTTTTTTTGTTTTTGAAACAGGGTCTCACTAAGTTGCGGAGGGCCTCACTAAGTTGCCAAGGCTGGCTTTGAACCTGCGATCCTCCTGTCTCAGCCTCCCAAGTACTAGGATTACAAGCATGCGCCACCACGCCTGGCTCTCTCTATTTTTTCCAGTACTGGGAATGGAACCAGGGCATCTTATATGCTAGGCAAGTCCTTACCACTGAGCTCTACCCCCAGCCAAGATTTCTTAATTCACAAAACATACATTTCTGCATTATGAATAGTTAACAAATAGAACAAAGATGAAGTAGAAGTAACTTTTTTTTTTCTTTGCGGTACCGGGGATTGAACCCAGGGGTGTTCTACCTCTGTGCTACACCCCCGGCCCTATTTTTTTATACTTTATTTTGAAACCGGGTCTCACGAAGTTGCGGAGCGCCTCACTAGGTAGAGAGAGAGAGACAGGGAGAGAGAGAGAGAGAGAGAGAGAGAGAGAGTTGAGGCTGGCCGTGAATCCGGATCCTCCGGTCTCAGCCTCCCAAAGTACTAATAGAAGTAACTTTAAAATTCATTTTGTAGCCTGACGTGGTGGCACATGCTTATAATCCCAGTACTTGGGAGGCCGAGAAAGGAGCATCACAGGTTTGAAGCCAGCCTCGGCAATTTAGGAAGACCCTTTTTCAAAATTAAAAATCAAATCAGAGCCGGGCGTGGTGGCTCACGCTTGTAATCCCAGTACTTGGGAGGCAGAGACCGGAGGATCCGGGTTCGCAGCCAGCCTCAGCTACTTAGTGAGGCCTCCGCAACTTAGTGAGACCTGGTTTCAAAATAAAGGATGAAAAATAGGGCCGGGGGTGTAGCTCGGAGGTAGAATGCCCCTGAGTTCAACCCCCGGTACCGCAAAAAAAAAAAAAATAAATAAATAAATAAATAAAATAAAATAAAATCAGGCTGGGGGTGGAGCTCAGAAATAGAATGCCCCTGTATCAAAAGAAGAAATAAAATCTATTTTGTGTGCTAAGATGGAGGATAGTTTGAGAAAGAAGGGGCCACTCACCAGTGGAGACTTTTATGGAAATTCTAAATAGAACTCCTATGCATTTCAAAGAGTTCTTCAGAAGTTGATGGCATTGACCTTTTTTTTTTCTTTTTTAGCCTGATTTTACTTTAAAACATGAAGCACTGTTTTTGTCTGTTATAGTTGTATTACTCCCTCTATTTTTATGTCCAAGAAGCATAACTGGTCATGTTTTCCGGCTTCCCAAACGTAAAATAGGGAGAGAAAATTTGGGTGTTTTGTCTTCAAAACAAAACAAAAGGTGTCATAAAGAAGAAATGTAGAGCTGGGTGTGGTGGCACACATTTGTAATCCCAGTACTTGGGAGGCTGAGACAGGAGGATCGCAGGTTCAAAGCCAACCTCATCAATTTAGCGAGGCTCTCAGCAACCGAGTGAGACCCTGTTCCCAAATGAGAAATAAAATTGGGCTGGGGGTGTAGCTTGGACGTAGAAAGCCTCTGGGTTCAATCCTCAGTACCAAAAAGAAGAAGAAGAAGAAGAAGAAGAAGAAGAAGAAGAAGAAGAAGTAGAAGAAAGGGAGTCAGAAAGAAGAAAGGGAGGAACTAAAAGGTAGGGAGGGGGCTGGGGATGTAGCTCAGAGGTAGAGCGCTTGCCTAGCTTGTGTGAGGTACTGGGTTCCATCCGCAGACTGGGATAAAAAGAAACAGAAAGAAGACTGGGAGTGGGCCCCGGCACGGGTGTATGAAGAGAAGACTCTGGAGGGCACAGCCTGCAGTGGACCTGGCTCCATGTGACGCTCCAAGGCAGGAGAAGAGGTGGAGCTCAGGCGTGTGGCCTGTGCGTAGCATGCGGCGCCCTGGCTTCCATCCCCCTGGCTTCCATCCCCCGCAACAGAAACCAGAACCAAAATGACACAGAAACAACTCGACTCTCCAGTGGAGAAAGCACTTGGCAGATGAGACCATCATGCGCTTGCCATACCAGAGTGGTCCCTCGGGGACAATTCATGGGTTCCTGTGACTGAGGGCCAGTTAGAAGATAAGAGGTGTTGTTAGGTTGAAGGCCAAGAGGAACCAGGAGGGACAAGAGGGTGGAGGATGTTACGGTGGAAGTGGCGTTGTGGGTTCTTTTCCTCCATCCAAATAAATATGTTGAATCGGGAAATTAAAACTAATAGGCAGATTGGTTGGAGCTTAAACAAATTTTTATTACAAAGTCAGTAGGAAATAGAAAAGGAAGAGAAAAAAAAAGGAGCATGCTTGGAAGACATGCTGGAGAGCCTGAAAATGGAACTCCCCCCCACCCCAATCCTTAAATAAAGTTTTCTCATTGATATGTTCTTATCAATGTTACCAAGGCAACGGGCTAGTAACTTATTCCTTAGGCAGGTGGTGCCTTCTTGTCTCTGGACAGTGCACTCACTAAGTGCGGGGGGGGGGGGGGGTCAATAATCTACTTTGTTTCTACCTCTGTTGTATTGGGCTGTATTGGTTGCTCATCAACCATGGGTGCTTTGAAGTAACAGATGGAGTTTACATTTCTCATACTGTGGCCAGGTCACAAAGAATAGGAGGTAAAGAGAGGCACTAGTTGCAGCCAGTGCAGCTGTGTGTAACCTCTAAGAGCAAGGCATGACTTTAAAATGTGCCAGGCAGCTAGGCGTGGTGGCACACGCTTGTAATCCCAGTACTTGGGAGACTGAGACCAGAGGATCCGGGTTCACGGCCAGCCTCAGCTACTTAGTGAGGCCCTCCGCAACTTAGTGAGACCTTGTTTCAAAATAAAGAATAAAAAGTAGGGCTGGGGGTGTAGCTCGGAGGTAGAATCCCCAGTACCACAAAAAAGAAAAAAGATGGAATTAAGGTTGGAATAAAGGTGGAATTAAGGTTGCTAATCAGCTGACTTGGAGATGGGGCGGTCATCCTGATTAACAGGGTGGATCCAATAGAATCGCAAGATTCTTACAAGTAGAAGAGGGAAGTGAAGAAAGAGAATCAGAGAGATGGCACAAGAGACTCAACCCACTGCTGCCGGCTCTGAAGATGGAGGAAAGTGCCTTGAGTCAAGGAAATTGGGTGACCTCCCAAAATCATAGAAAGCCAGGAGCTGGACTTGCCCCTAGAGTCCACTGGATTTCAGCCCAGTGAGACCCATGTCAGATTCTGGGCCTATAGAACCATGATGCATTTGTGTTGTCTGAAGCCGCTCAATTCGTGGTGATTTGCTATGGCAGCAATAAGAAACTACCCGCACCTCTCCTGCTATCTGTAATCCTCTCCCCGAACACCCTGGTACTTTCTCACTATTCTTACCCTGTTCTCAAGAAGGGTTCATTATGAAAAAAATAAAAAGGGTTCATCAGGACATTTACTTCCTAGTGTACATTGAGTTAGCACTCCATACTTGTACTTCAAGACCTTTGTCTAAAAGTTCTTACTATATAAAGATTTCTGGGGGGGAAGGAACCCAGGGGCACTGAACCACTGAGCTATATCCCCGGCCCTCTTAATTTTTTTGAGGCAGGGCCTCCCTAAGTTGCCCAGGCTGGCCTTGAACTTGTGATCCTCCTACTTCAGCCTCCGGAGTCACTGGCCACCATGTCCCACTAAAGAATATAAATATGTACATTTATATTTGTAATCCCAAACTAGAGGCTGAGACAGGAGGATCACAGGTTCAAGGACAGCCTCAGCAAATAGTGAGACCCTGTTTCAAAATAAAAATAAAATAGGGCTGGGGATTTAGCTCAGAAGTAGAAAGCCCCTGGGTTCAATCCCCAGTGCCACACACACACAAGAAAAAGAATATATATATTTTGTGTGGTACTGGGGATTGAACCCAGGGGCATTCCACCTCTGAGCTACACCCCTAGCCCTTTTTTTCTTTTTCTTTTTCTTTTTTTATTTTGTGGTGCTGGGGATGGAACCCAGAGGCCTTCTACCTCTGGGCTACACCTCCAGATCTATTTTATTTTTTATTTGGAAACAGGGTCTCGCTAAGTTGTTGAAAGCCTCACTAAGCTGCTAAACTTGGCTTCGAACCTGCAATCCTCCTGTCTCAGCCTCCAAAGTACTGGGATTACAGGCATGCGCCACCACACCCCATTTGGCAGTTTTTCATTTTGAAATGGCCTCATTAGGTTGCTGAGTCTCAGTAATTTGCTGAAGCTGTCCTTGAACCTGCAATCCTCCTGTCTCAGCCTCCCAAGTACTAAGATAACAGGTGTGCACCACCAGGCCCAGCCAAGCATATCTTCTGTTACAGAAATTTAGACATAAACAAGGAGGCAGCGAATGATCATAGTTTCTCCTAAATCTTAGGCAACTAAAAATCTATTCCTCTAGTACATACTCAACCTTAACCACAATGAACAGTGTGATTCTCAGTGTTTAGTGATTTATCTTTTTCTTTCCTTCTTTTTTTTTTTTTTCCAGTACTGGGGATTGAACCCAGGGGCATTCTACCTCCAAGCTACACTCCAGCCCTATTTTTTGTTCTTTATTTTGAAACAGGGTCTCAAGAAGTTGCAGAGGCCTCACTAAGTAGCTGAGGCTGGCCGCGAACCCAGATCCTCCTGTCTCAGCCTCCCAAATACTGGGATTAGGAGCGTGCGCCACCACACCCAACCTTTTCCTTTCCTTCTAATGACCCCTTTTCCTGAGCTAAAAGGTGCTGTGATGTATTGATTACTTATGGATAACTATTCTGTGGCAGCCTTTCTAACCAAACACACACAAAGGATTTGGTTGATTTTTTTATTTCTTGTAACTATGTTCTTTAAGAAATTAATTTTAAAGCCAGGCACGGTGGCACATGCTTGCAATCCCAGTACTTGGGAGGCTGAGACAGGAGGATCGCAGGTTCATGGCCAGCCTCAGCTACTTAGTGAGGTTCTCTGCAACTTAGTGAGACCCTGTTTCAAATAAGAATAAAAAATGGGCTGGGGATTTAGCTCGGAGGTAGAATGCCCCTGGGTTCAATCCTCAGTACTCCAAAAAAAAAAAAAAGAAATTAATCTTACAAAGGTGGAGACAGGCAATGTCTATTACATTGTAAATAGAAACCAGAATTCTACCACTATCAAAAAGGGAAAGCGACTGGCCAGGTTTTATTCTCTACCCACTGCTAGCATACATTACTGGAAGTAGCCTGAGTTGGCCAAAATCAAGTGCTTTAAGAGCAGGGCCTTTTTACTTTACAGGGATTCTACTATTTCACAAGACATCCCTTCTTTACCTGCACTAACTCCAGAGGCTTCCAGAGCAGCACATCATTGAACACCTTAAGGTTGGGTCACTACTTCCAATTTCATTTTTCCCAGAATGTAAAAAGGCTTCTGGCCGGGTGTGGTGGCGCATGCTTGTAATCCCAGTACTTGGGAGGCGGAGACCGAAGGATCTGGGTTCCGGCCAGCCTCAGCTACTTAGTGAGGCCCTCCGGAACTTCGTGAGACCCGGTTTCAAAATAAAATATAAAAAATAGGGCCGGGGGTACCGCCAAAAAAAAAAAAAAAGGCTTCTGTTTTGCTATAAATCCTGTTTTTCTTTTTTGGTACTGGAGATTGAACCCAAGGATGTTCTACCTCTGAGCTACACCCCCATCCCTATTTTTTCTTTTTTGAAATAGGGTCTTGCTAAATTGCTGAGGCCTTGCTAAATTGCTGAAACTGGCCTTGGACCTGCGATCATCCTGTCTCAGCCTCCCAAGTACTGGGATTACAGTGCACCACCACACCCTTTAAAAGTCCTGTTTTTTTTTTTGTTGCTGTGGGTAGTACTGGGGATGGAACTCAGGGGTATTCTACCTCTGAGCGACACCTCCAGCCCTATTTTATTCTTTTATTTTGAAACAGAGTCTAAGCTGTGGAAGGCCTCACTAAGTTGCTGAGGCTGGCCCATAACCTGTGATCCTCCTATCTCAGCCTCCCAAGTACTGGGATTACAAGTGTGCTCCACCACGCGTAGCTTAAAAGTCCTGTTTTTCTAAAGGTCTCCACCTTAGGATGGCTTAGCATGTCCACGTATGTTTATTTATTTACTTATTTATTTGTGGCATTAGGGATTGAACCCAGGGGCATTCCACCTCCGAGCTACATCCCCAGCCCTATTTTTTATTTTTATTTTGAAACAGGGTCTCGCTAGGTTGATGAAAGTCTATTTGCTGAGGCTGTCCTCAAACCTGCGATCCTCCTGTCTCAGCCTCCTAAGTACTGGGATTCCAAGATGCGCCACCGCGCTCGGCTCCAAGTATGTTTAAATAGGTGCCAGTTTACAACAGGTGACAGAAACGTTCCTCTGCTCGGAAATCCGACCACGTCCACCCCTTATGGGCGGGTTTTTATGCTTTTTACCAAAAGGCCTTGCTGCCCTCCCTTACATCTCTACGTGGAGACTTTCTCCGCGACACTGACGCAGACCAGGTCATGGAGAGGCGGCGGCAGCTGGAACCAGGCTGTAAACCGGTCCGCGGCCGGCACGGTGCAGGGACGCCGGCCCCAGCCTGAGGGGTAGCCGGAGCTCACAGGATGCGCCTTCCGCCGACACCGCGCCTCCACTCTCCGGGACGGCGGCTTGAGAATCGGGAAGAAAGCGATCAAGACACCTGCAACCGAGACAACCACCGTCAGCCCAGTTTGCAAGTACCCGGCCTTTCGGCGCATGCGCGGCGAGGGCAGCTTCCGGTTCCGGCTCCGCTCCTAGCCCCTCCCAGGCAAGCTCCCCTTCGCACCGGGCCGGTCCCCGCCCACCCCTGAGGCCCCGCCCCCAGGACAGTTCCTCTTCCCCACCTGAGGCCACGCCCCCGGATCCGTTCCCCCTCCTACCCCGGGGTCCCCCTTCCAGGTAG
>PVJS01054622.1:0-12901 GCA_004027185.1 Glis glis | reverse complement strand
AAAAAAAAAAAAAAAAAAAAAAAAAAAAAAGTCTCCTTGAGAAGAAATGTGGCAAGATTATTTTTAAAGTGTATATGTTTTCATTCAGTAATTCTCTTAAAATTCTATTTCATTAAAATCATCAGAATCTTAAATAAAATATAATTTTAAAGCATACATCAAAATGCTATTTTTTATAAGAGAAAATCTAAGAACAGCCTAATATTCATAACAACCAAAGAGTAACTAAATAAATTATGATATATTCATAGTTTGGAATGGTACATTGCTACTAAAATTGGTATTTCCTAAGGGTATATATTGACTTAGAATAATGTCCCAAAAGAAAGCTAGAAAAAAAAAGATAATACATGTACATATAATGAGCTCTTTGTTTGCTTTTTGTTTGCTTGTTTTTTTGTTTTGTTTTGTTTTGAGACAGAGTTTCACTATGTTGCCCAGGCTGGCCTTGAACTCCTGGAATAAAGAGACCCTCCTGCCTCAGCCTCCCGAGTAGCTGGGAGTATAGACACTTGCCACCTCGCCAATTCTTGAAATAAATATTTAAAATAATACTCAAAATGAATATATCAAACTCTGCATAGTGATTATTTGCAGGTGGTGGGGTTACTAATTAAGTTTTCTTCATGTCTCTATTTGCCAGTGAATACACATTCATTTTACAATTAGAAAAATAAGTGTTTTTGAAAATTAATAGAAAGTATCTTATTTACTGCATAGTTGTTAATTTTTGAGAGAATAAAAACATGTTAGGAAGAAAAAGAATAATTCTCCTTATTAGCAATTAATATTTCTTTTTTTTTGCGGTACTAGGGATTGAACCCAGGGGCATTCTACCTCTGAGCTACACCCCCAGACCTATTTTTTATTCTTTATTTTGAAACAAGGTCTCACTAAGTTGTGGAAGGCCTCACTAAGTAGCTGAGGCTGGCTGCGAACCCGGACCCTCCGGTCTCAGCCTCCCAAGTACTGGGATTATAAGCATGTGCCACCACGCCCAGCTATCAATTAATATTTCAATATCATTACTTATATACTAAAGTTGTATGAAAATTCTAAATACATAAAAGCTTATACAAATTATTCCTGAATATATTAGTTAACGTTCTACATTTCATGTATGTTTAAATAAAAATATGCAATCTTAAAGTACTAGATTTTACAAAAAAATACTTTGAGCTCCTCCAAATCTAATTAATTCAGGCAGTTTGAAAATATGAATATAATTTTACAAAAATATGGTGCTGCTGCCTTACAAATTTATTTAATTTACAAAGTCTGACAATCTGACTTATTCTTTTAGATGTTCCTAAAACTAATGAATACAGTTTCTCTCTCCTTCCTTCCTTCCTTCCTTCCTTGTGCTAGGGATTGATCCCAGGGACACCCCAGCCCTATTTTAATTTTTATTTTGTAACAGGGTTTCTCTAAGTTGTTGAGAGATTTGCTAAGTTGCTGAGGCTGACCTGAAACCCGTGATCCTCCTGCCTCAGCCTCCCAAGTGCTAGGATTAAAGGCATGTACCACCATACCCAGCTATATTTTCTTATGTTAGGCCCCAAACCTAGTACTTTGGGTATTGCTTGAACTGGAGTGTTTACAGAGAAGTCCCATTCTGAATATGGAACTTGATTTTCGTGTACAACCATATCTACATATAGGACACTAAAACAAATAACTCAGCTAGTAGGAAAAGGCTTTGGCCCCTAGCAGACAAGGATTCTGTAAGAGGTTGATGACATGATTAGCTGACAAGGAAGACAAAGCAAAATAGTAAGGTACTTTCAACTTCAAGCAATCTTTTTTTTTAGATAGTGTTGGTTCACACTATAGTCCTAGTCCCAGGAAAATACAAACTCTGGGCTGTAGCCAGGGTGTCTGTGGTCTGGATGGTAGCTGGGCATAATGTGGGCACAATTCTTCACTCAGAATTCATTGCTCTCTGATTTCCTAAATAAGTGCAATTTCCCCTCCCTTGTAATGGTCAAAGAGGGATTGCCTTGTGGAACTATAAAAATTCTTTTTATCCAGCAGAAAAGAGAAAGGTATATTTGGAGGGGGCAAACTTTGTCCAGTGAATCTCTATTCATATCCTGACTTTAATCCAACGGCCCTCCTACAGTCAGCTGAAAATACCTTGCATTATTCCCACTCTGCCTTCGAGCACACTGCGCTGTGCTGCAAGTCATTTATCATGTGCCCTCCCCACAGGCCGAAATGGAGCTAACTTCAAGTCACTCCTGTTGCTCAGCCTCTGAAGTCCCAGCATTTTATTTACCTGGTACAACTGGCAATTCACTTGTTATTGTCTATGGCATCCACTGAACTGTACACTACCATCTGGTTTTATATTGCTATTTAGATGTTCTCCAGCTAGAATGAATTATTCTTAGTTTCCTGAAAAGCAGGTTCCCTGACTAATTTCTGGACCTTCACAAGTGCTATTATTCCCTTTGCTCAGGTCATTACTCCCCTCTGATTCAATTCAGTCATGTCTCAACACCCCCTCCCCCACATTCTTCAAGTGTCAGCTGAGACCTCATCTTTTCCAAGAAGACTTTTCTACCTCTCCCTGTGGGAGGAAGTTGGGTACTATTTCTGCATAAACTCTAAAGCATCCTCTGCTCTCCGAGTGAGTCCCCTTGTAATTGCTTATTCCATCATCTGCAAGCATGAGCTCTCTTATCATTCATTCATGAATGAATGGATAAAGGGACTCCTCAAATATTAATTAACACTTTCTTGCATATAGTTTTTTTATGCTTAATAATGAGGCTATAGGGTTGTTGAGGTGAGGGAATGTATATTTTACTTTTCTGAATCAGCCGCCACTCAGTGTGTTTCACAGACATACAATTTTTTCAGTACTTACAGGATTTTAAGAACTGGATTGGATTTTTCCTTTGCAAGTTGTCCTCATATGAAGTCACAGAACTCATCTGTAGAAGTGCCCTTGGAGATCACTTAGTGCAATCTTTTCATTGATATTTCTTTTAGATTTCATGGTGAAGATATTTTAGGTATTTAGGCCCAGAGGCAAGATGAATTAGTTTAGGGAGAAAGTGCTAAGAGTGCATAAATGAAGTTAAAGCAAACTTCTTACTTTTCCCTTCTTTTTGAAAGGAGATTTGCCATGGAGTGGAAGCGAGGGAGGGGAAGCTGGGGAGTTCAGCATAGGTACCTAGAAGAGATCCGGACACTACCCGTGGCTTCAGAACAGCCAAGGACTTGAGTGTGCAGGAGAGGGTCTCCAATGCCCTAGGGGACCAATCTGCTGAGAGGAGGTTTTAGTCTTGAGGAGTCTAAATCCAAACCCAAATCAGTCTAGTTCAGGCACAGAGTAGATCATTCCTAGGAAGGTTCAGATTCTAAGTTATCTTTAGGAGATAAGAGAGCTGGGGAAAACTCGCTCTTTCACCAGCACTTTTTCTATTGCAAACGCAGGTTTGAGTGAACCTCAGAATGAGCTGGAAAAGGGAAATAGTCACACATCACGCTAAAGTTGAAAATAAGGGCAAGAGACCATGGCATATGCTTTCAATGTTGTACTGGGGCATTGTTCTTAGCTTTTAGAAAAACCCATTATAGCAGGGGAAAAAAAAAAAACCTAAGAGGTTGTGAAGCCAAGACAAGCAAGCTTTAGCTGATTGCCCACAGAGGCATTTATGTTTTTATTTTATGCATCATGATTCTTTAGGGAATGGCTAAATTAGTTCTCTTTTTCACCTTGTTCTGGTTCCTCTGCCATTCTTCAAGAAACATTGCTTCTACGTAGAGCTGCTCTCCCAAAGTCTAGGACTCAGGGACATCAACATCATCCCAATTCACTAAAAGCTAGGGTGATTCTGCTATTGAGCCAGAAAA
This sequence comes from Glis glis, assembly GCA_004027185.1. NCBI lineage: Eukaryota > Metazoa > Chordata > Mammalia > Rodentia > Gliridae > Glis > Glis glis. The sequence goes on along the minus strand of PVJS01054622.1, from coordinate 9,037 downwards.
TAAAGTTAGAGAATTGTTTTTACATGTCTTTTTCTAGAAACAAAGATTCTCTAATTTTATTAACTTCCATGTGACCCACAATTTATTAAAATGTCTTCCAGTTTCCTAGCCCTATTTCTCTGCCAACATTATGTAAGCAATTTAGAGTCTTACTTAAGAAAAGAATAGGCATAAGACCGATGGTTTAGCTATTTTTGTCTTCATTCATTTTGTCTCTGGTAAAGTGTTAAAATCAAAACTGGGTTAATATTCGGAAAATTGGTAATGTGTTTTCTCTTTTGCCTTTCGGAGTAGGACCTTTACCCTACTTTTTCCAATGTACAGAGAGGAATGTGGTGAGAATTAGCATTTGTTATAGAAGACATGAAATGAAATACCCAAAGAGGACTGTCCTGTGAGACGTTGAGCTGGAAAGCCAGGCTCAGTGAAAACACAATAGTGGCCCAAATGGAAGGTATGTTAAATAAATGTTGGAAACGGGACCCCAGAGCCTACTCCTGGTAGGAAAACCACCTTGTCCCTCATCCAATTAAATCTGCAGCATATGAATGCAAACTTGCAGGCACAGAAAAATTCGTGCAGAACAATGTCATGAAGCTACATTTTCCCAAGCCATCTCATTCACACTTGACATGGGTCCTAACTTGAGAGCCAGGGGGCTCAGCCAGAGGCCTGTTTTGGTGGCAGGGGCCGGGTGGCATATGGCCAGGCAGTGGAGCAAGTGCAGATGATGTCAATAATACAGTGTTCTCTGGTCAGAGTCAAAGGAGATAAGATCTTGAGTTACACTGGTCTCATTCATTATCTAAGAGTTCTAGCAGGACAGGAGGCAAAGACCTGAGCAATAGATCTTATTCTGTGACATAAGTAGCCAGATAGTATCACACCTCTAGACTTGACTTTTGCTCTGTGATACAAGTTTCTGTGAGAATACACTCTGCTCTCTGACACCCAAGTACCATTCTAGGGTGGAACTGAGAAAGGGATTGTGAGCTCAGAAACATGAGATATTAAGAGATAACGTTTTCCTAGAGAACATGAACATTACTTAATGGGAATAATTAAACCAGCTTATCTAAGAAGAATTGAATGGTTTCTTCTTAGATCAATAGCAATACGTTTATGTTCTAAGACCAAGAAGTCCATGAGGTTAGGAAAAAGACAACATTATTTATGGAGGAAAATAAATATATATTTTCTTTGCCTATTTGAGCATACTAGGAGGTATATCTGAAACTTCACCTCACAATGATGTATGATGTACCAAATATACTTTCAAGGAAAGGAGCACATGTTTGCTTTCCTGAGACCATTACAATTGAGTAGCAATCTAGACATTATTACTGCTGAACTGATGTCTGACTCTGATCTAACCTGGGCAATTCACTTCAGAGTGAGAAAGTCAGGAATTCTTCAAAAGGGGCAGAAATTGAGTTTGAGTCTTCTTTTATGGTTAGGGCAATATGGGTTAGAAAAATGAAAAATGCCATTGCAAGAGGGGCAGATGTTTAGAATAGAGACATGGAGTCAGGAACACACAGATTATGGCTAATATAAAAAAACAGAATTTCACTTCTATTTTCAGCATTATGGCATATCAAAAAAGAAATAAAATAAAATAAGGAAAATCCACACTAGGCACGGTGGCACACACCTATAATCCCAGGACTTGGGAGGCTGAGACAGGAGAATCGCAGGTTTGAAGCCAGTCTCAGCCACTTTCCTTGTCAAGTTCTCAGCAGCTTAGGGAGACTCTGTTTCCAAATAAAAAAATAAAAAGATTTGCAGTATAGTTTGGAGGTAGAATGCCCCTGGGTTCAATCCCCAGAATGACAAAAACAAATTAATTAATTAATTAGTTAAAAAAAGTGAAAAACCCTAATGATACAGAAGATCTAGACATGTTAGACAAAATATGGCAAACATTGATCTGAGATTCAGAAATGAGCTCCCAAGAAAGGATGAGAAATAAGCAGGCATCAAAAGTAAAAGTGTGTCAAAATACAGAGTGCAAGCTGATATAGCCATCATGGCTGGTTGGAAGGTTTTGCAAATTTTGGTGGCCAAGAGGACAGAGTAGTACTTATTATACAAGCTTAGAGCAGAGGTCACCACAAAAAGCCGGGATCCATGAAAGATTATACACTTGGTGAAAGGTGGATTTGAAAAAGCAAGCAAGCTTATCTATTATGACTGGAGCTTATCACTGTCCTATGCCAGCAATGATTGTTTTGCATCACCTAAATTTTAAGCAAAAAAAAAAATCTATTCTAAAAATGTGTAAGCATTTGCATATACTCACATGGGTTTAAATTTAAATTTACATTATCTACTTGGTCTAGGAAACTCCAAATTGTGGATTACCATAAGTAATTGGTAATGATTGATCTTGTACAGGAACATCTGGTAGGAAATGACAATTCTCAGGATTCTCAGACATAAAGGCCTGACAAACATGAATGCAAAGTCCACAATTATAAAACACATGATGAAGAATCAGCAAAGTGCTGATTTTCATATGCTTACTCCTGGCGTTCATTCTTACCTCATCATAGATAACTTATACTGGCCAACCTGATGAGTAGCATTGCTCAATAAAAAGTCTTAAACACAGGCACAAAGAGAAATATGCCAGAATAACAGGAACAATGTTTTAATAGTAAATAAAACAAAACAAAGTAGACTAGCTAAATACCTCCCAATCAAAGAATGGTTAAATAAATTGGGAACTATTTAGTGATGTAAATGAATGAATTAGAACTGTATATATGAAAATGGATATTTTAAAAAACTATAATGTTGAGGAGAAAAAGCAATTTTCAGAATATATATTATATGATAGCATTTTATAATACAAAATGATGTTATATTTTCTTGAAGAATAGACATATATGCAGCAATTATAAACATGATAAGATTTCTAAGAACTACATTCAGGGTAGTTTTTACTTGTGGATGGTAGGAAGGAAAGAAAAGGTTCAGATGTGTTAATTACATTATTTGTATATTTTTGCATTTTTGCAACATTTCATTATTAAAACAGAATAGGTATATATATTCATAAAAACATTTCTTAAACTTAGAACTTGTTTATTTATTTATTTTGGTACTGGGAATTGAACCCAGAGGCATCTATTTCTGAGCTACAACCCCAGCCCTGTTTTTTTTTTTTGAAACAGGGTCTCTCTAGGTTGCTGAGGCTGGCCTTGAACCTGTGATCCTTCTGTTTTAGTCTTCCAGCTACTGGGATTACAGACATGTGCCACCACGCCTGGATAAACTGAGAATTTAGAATTGTAACAGTATGGTTTAAATGGAATCAATCAATCAGCTCTGCCATTCTCCTATATACTTGATGAATTTTGTTCTACACTGTTTACTGAACTTCACTTGTGTTTTTAATGTCTTAAGCTAGCACAAGGGGAGCACCTGTGGCTTTTGTTCATTCACCCTGCTTGCCCAAGTCCTACCTCTATGTAAGAGGGTTCTTTAGGCACCAGAGCAGGGAACCTGCAAACAATTACAGGAGATTCCACATGTACTTCCTGTCAAGCACCAAAAATTTCTGTGCCTCCCATGTTGTGAACCAGTTTAACTACTCTGTTTTTCATTTTATTATTCCTCATTTCAAATATTGTCTATAAATATGTTAATTGTAAATAAACAGGTAATTGCTATACTCTACTGACTATTTACATAAAGGAAATGACATTAAAAATATATAGCTCAGGGGACTCAATTAACAACTTAAAACTAGCCAGGATTTGCCTCAGTGGTCAGGGTGACTTGTGCATTCTTTGTTAGGATCTCCTGAGGCTTAAACAATTTATTAAGGTCTCAAATGGTAGGTAGCAATGCAAAGATATAATCCTCCCTTAAGAATCATATTTCATTTTATACAAAAGTGTTATCTATTATTACTTTTGATTATAAATGCTTATCACTTTTGTAACACTCTCTTCATGAAGAGTAGTCATTCATTTATTTCTAACAGTAAAATAATGAGGTTATAAAACTTTTCCATTGTTTCACTGTATATATATATATATATATATATATATTTTTTTTTTTTTTTTTGCAGTACCGAGAATTGAACCCAGGGGCGTTTTACCTCCGAGCTCCACCCCTGGCCCTATTTTTTATACTTTATTTTGAAACCTGTCTCATGAAGTTGTGGAGGGCCTCACTAAGTAGCTGAGGCTGGCAGCGAACCAGGATCCTCCAGTCTCCACCTCCCAAGTACTGGGATTACAAGCGTGTGCCACCATGCCCAGCTATATTTTTTCTTTTTAAAAGATTTTGATCAATAAAAAGTTCTAGCTATGGGAAAAGGTTTATGAATGTAATTATAGTTATGAATGCACATGCAAAAATGTACAAATGACCCATACTTTAAATACTGGCAAGAAAATACAACTTTTCTCCTGTATTGCTTATAGGTTAGCTTTAAAGTAATTAACAGAATAATTTTCTATTTCACAATTAAACCAGGAGTTACCAAAGTACAGATAGGAAAATTGCTGAGATGTGTTTCTAATAATAGATTTTCTAAACTGTCTTCAAATCTAAAGTGTTGCTAGAGTGAAATTCAGGCATATTTGTTTAAAAATGCCAAAGATTCTGATAGTGCAGTTGTTTTTAACAAGTATGGTCTATCATTCTGCATACTTCCACATTTATCTCATTTCCATTTCCAAAGTTGTTTATGACTCATGAGATAAAAATAAAATTAAATTTTGCTTAATTAATATATATATATGAAATGAACCCTTTGTTCTCATATGTTAACCTTGGTAGAGTCTGAAAATATAGTGGATGGCATAGCCTTCCTCATCTGGACACTTGGTTGGAGAGACAAGACTTGGGTATGCTAAATCTGTTAAGTGAAACACACACATACACACACATACACACACACACACACACACACAATTAATGTGTCATATCTGGTGGAGAAGAGAGGTAATCCAGATTTTAGAAAAGTCAGGTTATTGTCTTTGTACATCAATCATAAGTTGCATGACTTTGGTCAAGGACCGCTTTTAATCTCCTGGTGTCTTGGTTTTCTCAGCTGCAAAATGAGCAGGTTAGATTATCTGATGTTTCCTTTAATGTTTTAAATGTTTCCTTTAAAAATTTCCCTTAATTTTTCTTATATCAACTTTCTTGGATTCTTTGCCCTTATATAAGGTTTGTTATTGGCTTTATCCTCACTTTCTTTATACCAGGTTGAAGTTTGGGTTAGATGGCAGGGTGAAAAAGAAATAGCATAGAAGTGCAAATTCTATGCAAGTCATTAGAGTTGACCTTGGTCCTGGACTTCCTCTTTAACATGTGGAAGCTGTATAATGTAGAAAACATTTGCACAATTTATATTACAAAAAAATTACTTATACTAAGAAAAAAGCACCCTAAATTTTCCTGCTTTAAAGCATAAAGATGAATTCCATAAAGAGTATTTTAGTAATCTCACCTATGCCTGCAGCTCCACTTTTAGTTTGCTCATGGTCGTTTTCTCTCTTTCTGCCTCTTTCTTTTTTAAATGTGTTTCTCAGGCTCTACAGATATTGGGTCATGTCACAGGTCTGGAAAGGTGAAGTTTACTGTGGGTGTGTGGTGGATTTGAGAAACCAATGAGTCAGCATGATTAGAGAGCCATGTTTAGAAAGAAGCACAACCTATACTAACAGTCTTGGACAGGTCAGGCAGTTGGCTTTAAGAATTTAGAAAACCGAAGTAACAGGTTTCCAATAGAGACTAGACTGGGTCAGATATAGCTCAGGGGTCTGATATAGCTTAGAGGAATAAATGTAAGACAGAAAAACACAAAATGGTTATACATGGGAAACTAAGCTGGAGTTAGACTTCTGGAGAGCATTAATACTAATCTCAAATCAGATGTACAAAATTGTCTGAAGATCCCTGTCTGACAACTAATATTAGAATAACATTACTAATGAATTAAATGACTTGTGTTAAAAAAAGCAAAACTTGAAATTGTGTATAAATTAGTTCTAAATAGAACTTGCAAAAGTGTCTACAAAATCCAAGGAGAAAAATCAGCTGTATTCATTAAAATGCTATGCTATTTAGAGTATTTTTTCTAATTTCTTAGAGTATTCTTTCTAATTTCCCTCTAAAGCTCTTATACCAGTCATAGAAATAGGTACTAATAGTTGAGGGCTTTGTTTTTATTCTGATAATCAGAAGCTTAATATTTAGGGAGCCGGGCGTGGTGGCGCATGCTTGTAATCCCAGTACTTTGGGAGGTGGAGACCAGAGGATCCGGGTTCACAGCCAGCCTCAGCTCGCTCTCTCTCTCTCTCTCTCTCTCTCCCTGTCTCTCTCTCTCTCTCTACTTAGTGAGGCCCTCCGCAACTTCGTGAGACCTGGTTTCAAAATAAAGTATAAAAAAATAGGGCCGGGGGTGTAGCGCGGAGGTAGAATGCCCCTGCGTTCAATCCCCGGTATCGCAAAAAAAAAAAAAAATTAGGGAGTATTTTTAACATTTATGTACATTTTTGTAAGTAAGAAATGAATGATACTATTTCCATTAAACTTAGCCTTATTACAGATATGTATTATTAATTTGCTTTTATGACTAAGAAAATGAAGAAAATGGATTATCTAAGTAAATGCTGCACATTAATAGTAAAATGATTATAAGATCAAATAACAGATTATTACAGACAGAGTTTTATCTATCTCATTCTCTTATTATTTAGTCTCGGGCATCTTATTTTGTAAGTGAGAAATGCCCAGTTGCTCATTCAGGCCATATCAGTAAGACGAGGAAAGATAAAATTAAATTATTCTCGTAATCCTTGATAATGAATTTTAACATCACAAATTCAAAAATATCATAAATGAGTTCCGGGCGTGGTGGCGCACGCTTGTAATACCAGTACTTTGGGAGGCAGAGACCGGAGGATCCGGGTTCGCAGCCAGCCTCAGCGCTCTCTCTCCCTGTCTGTCTCTCTGTCTCTCTGTCTCTGTCTCTGTCTCTCTCTCTCTCTACTTAGTGAGGCCCTCCGCAACTTTGTGAAACCCGGTTTCAAAAATAAAGTATAAAAAAAATAGGGCCGGGGGCGTAACGCAGAGGTAGAATGCCCCTGCATTCAATCCCTGGTACCACAAAAAAAAAAGTATCATAAATGAATTATTATAAATCTGCACCTTGAAGACCACTATGATACTATTGAAGGACATACACTATGGAGGACATAAACACACATGCTTACATAGAATTTTAATGTAAATGTATGTGAAGGAATCACTAGATAAAAAAAACTCAAATAGTGATTTGAAAATAAAACTGTATCCACTTTTGCATTAGCGAAATGAAATAACATATTCTGCCTTTAAAATGCTAATCTTTTATGAACTGCCATATTTGGTTCAAAATTATTTTGTATCTTGTTTTTCATTACTTGTGATCTGTATAAGTTTACGGCTTTATGCTTGCCAATGTTAATGAATAGATGAATCAAGTTCATCCCTCAAACTAATTGAATTAACTTAATAAATGTCTCTGATTCTCTTTAATATCACAAGAGAAGGTGTGGAAAACTGATCAATGCCACAAACCAATTTTAAGACACACTATTATATAGATGAATTAGATATGGATGCAGAAAAATAGATTAGCTGGATTAGGAGACATTAGATCAAGCAGTGTTACATGCCTCATTAACATATTCATTAATGCATGTTTGAGTCATTCTTTCAGCAAATGCTTGTTAAAATTCCAGCAAGCATAAATCACTCTTTTGGGCACCACTGGAGATGAAGAGATGCAAAGAAAGCCTCTGTCCTTAAGGATTTTTTAATCTTGGACAGCTTTGTGCTGAATATTCAACTCATCTGACCTTCCATGTACTCATTCTAGCAATTACTCTGTTGATTATTGTGTGTCAAGAGCTATACTAGGCTATTCAGTCATTAACCATGGACAATATAAAGTTATTAGGAAAAAGTTATTCACCTTAAGAAATATGATATATTTCTCTTTAAAATATGCCCCAAATGAACACAAAGGCCTGAAAAGATATTGCTAAGAGAATGAATTCAAAGTTAGAAAATATCAAAAATTAATTTTTCCAAAATTCAACTCCATTTCCCTGGTCTCCCCCTAGAAAACCCTCCAAAATCAATGCAAGCTCTATTAATGATTTCCTCTGTGGCAGAACAACCCGAAAACAAAACAGCAGTCATATTTTTTTCCCAAAGGGATCCCTATTATTGATGACATAATTCTCTGTTCTCTTACTTGTTGACAACTTAAGACTTTGTTGACAATTATGAATATCCAGATCCTGAAAGATGTTTACACTACTTAAACACTTCTTGTTCCAGATACCTTGTTCCATATTATATAGCTTGGCAATCTAATTTGTTATTTTATTAAACATTTATGTATTTTATACCTTATTTTTAAAAGGAGCTAAGGGAAAACTCACCAAGTGCTGTGTGCATGTATGTCACTACCACTATGAACTACATTATAATGTGAGACTGTAATGCACCAATAAAAGTATATAAAAAGGACATAAGTCATTCCTATAAATATCTAGATCAAGCATAATAACTCATCAACTTTTAAGCTTTTGCAATTTTACTATAACTTGTTCTAAGAATATAGCTGAATTATAATGGAGAGCTGAGTCCAAAGTTCCTGTGTCAAACCTCAGATCCACTGCTGCTATTGCACTGAATCATTTTATACTTTCTCTCAAATATATATATATATATATATATATATATATATATATGAATAATTATATAATGAATTTGTTGAGTATGAATATAATTCATATTCAATAATGAATATGTTGGGCTTCATGTTTTCAAAGTTCCCTTCTAGAGATTTAAACATTAACTTGGTCCAGAAAATTTAAATTTCTGGTTTCTTTAGACCTTTATTTGAACATTATAGCATGTCATAACTTCATTGGTTTGCCTATTTTCTCTATTTTCTTTTTCTTCTTCTCTTCTCCTCCTCTTCTCCTCTTTCTCCTCCTCCTCCTCCTCCTCCTCC
>PVJS01054621.1:0-12901 GCA_004027185.1 Glis glis | reverse complement strand
TATATATATATATATATATATTTTTTTTTTTTTGCAGTACCAGGGATTGAACCCAGGGGCATTCTACCTCCAAGCTACACCTCCAGCCCTATTTTTTATTCTTTATTTTGAAGCAGGGTCTCACTAAGTTGCAGAGGGCCTCACTAAGCAGCTGAGGCTAGAAAGCGTTCCTAATTACTAAGCATTTACTGTGCCAAAAAACGTGCTATTAAACATTTCATGCTTACCATACATTGATGAGACTCATCTTACCATTATCCTTATTTTACACATGAGTAAATTCGGCTTAGAACTATAATGTAACATGTCTGTTTAGGCACAGTTAGCAAGTGGATGAGCCAGGACCCTAAGAGAATTCTGAAATGCACACCCCAGTACTTTCCCCATGAGATGCAGGGCACTGCCCTCCTACCTCACCCCTTACTGCTAAGGACCTGAAGTCTGTCTCTTTTGAAGTTCACTGGTAACTTCCAGTGATCCATGTTTTCATCTTCCTGTGACTTCGATAGCGCTAAACATACCATCAGCTCACACCTTCAGCCTTCTGCTTCCAACTCTCTCTTCACTCTTTTATCTTTCCTCTTTAAAGGCTGCTGTACGCCCACACAGCTGGCATAAATAATTCCACAGAGTTAAATAATTTCATTGTGTTTTTGCATCATCAATATTTGGGAGTTCTCATAATAAAAATTTTCATCTCTATATAAATATCATGCAAAGAATACTTAAATTTGGATGCATATATATTTTATATAAGTTACCCAATTCTTATTTATAAGTAATACATATACATATGTTATTATCTTATATATACTATGTGCTCATATATAGTTTTATATATATATATATATATTTATATATAAGTTGTATTTGCTACCCTCTAAATATATACACCTGGCCATCCATTGGCTTCAAATTCATTAGCTCCAAATCGAAGTCTTTCTGAGTTTAATATTTCTGTTGTTAAATGGACTCTAAACTGTTCTCCTTCTCTGTTTCTCTGTCTCTGTGTCTGTCTCTGTCACTCTCTCTCTCTTTCATCTCCTATTACTTGTCCTATTATGTCAAACCTATTTCCAATGGAATATTTAAATCTTAATTTCCAGTGGTCAACTCTCTCCTTGCATTGCTCTTCTACTATTGTAATCAACTATTTAAAAAAAACTTTTAAAATTACCAAGATAATACAGAAACTACCTACGTATATACCTCACACTCAGTTTCCTACTAATATATTCTTATGGTTCATTTTTCATAATAGCGAACTAATATTGATAATATTTCAACTTATCAAAGTCCATATTTTATTAAGATTTTCTTCATTTTTTCTAAGGTGCGTTTACCTACCAGGATCTCATCCACAATAAGTATTGGATGTGGTCATCAGATCATTTTTTATTTCTCATGACTGTAAACAGTTTCTTAGAGTTTTTATTTTTAATGTTCTTGACAGCCTTGATGATTATGGGTCAGGTTTTTTATAAACTGTGCCTCAACTGTCACTTGTCTGACATTTTCCCCAGATGAATACACTGGGGATGTATGTTTTGGGGACAACCACAGTGGCATAGTGTCACTACTCATCACACTGATAAAAGGGACACAGCATCTCTGTGGCTGTTAACTTTGATCATCTGGCTGGGACAGTTTATTAGTTTTCTCCACTGTAAAATTATTCATTTTTTCCCCAACCCCTTATAACAGTCCTTGAAAGAATATCTCTGTGCTACATACTCTTCTGAGGTCAGAGATGTGCCCCAGGTCTTGAGGGCAGAGTATCTACATAAAATATTTGGACTTTGCATGTGAGATGCTACATTTATACATTCAATCATTTATTTATATGACTCTGGGATCATAGATATTTATTTGCTCCTTTGGCTTATAATTCAATCACTTGATTTTTAAAAGCATTTCTGTTCATCCTGATTGGCCCTTACTTCTGGTCATTATGGTTTTATTGTATGTGTGTGTTTGGTTGGTTTGTTTATGTGTTTTAAAGTGTCTTATTTTCTGCCACTGCTGTCTCCAGGTTCTTCTTGTATATTTTTGGTCCTAGTTATAGAATCAATTATTTCTCCACAAACCTGTTTCTTTTTGTTGGAAATTATTTTACAAACAAACGCTTGGAGGGTAAGTGTGCTTCTGGTCATTGGGGTACTTGTTTTCAGTCCTCTCAGTTGGCAGAACAAGGGAATATATGTGTATATTTCAGCCCATGAATCTGCAGTCTGTATCTATAAATATTTCTCTGTGTAACCATGTGTACCTACATGTAGCTAAAAATGATTTCAGGCTAATGTCTTCAACTGCCATCCTTTACCACACAGATCATTACCTGTAGCCTTTTCTTTTGCTTATATAAACTTTCACTCCCCTATTGAGAAACCTGCCTCTTACTGTCTCCCATTCATTTAGTAATTGGCTCAATTCCAGTATAGTACTTAAGAATTATTAAGCCATGCGCTCATGCAAAACCTTATCTTAGTCTTAGATTCCATTCATTTCCAACGTTACTTCCATAACTTTCCAATGAGGTAATTTTATCCATGTGTTCAACAGGGAAACTTTTTTGTCACATTCTTCATTCAATCCTTGGATCCTCTAATATCCTAAAGAACTATTTTAGTTTGCATGCATTAAAGATTACTATTTATACTCTAAAGTTCAATGGATTTTTACAAATGAATAGTGTTGTTAGTACACCATCATCCTCCCAACAGGATATTTTTACTGTTTAATAAAGAATCTCTTGTGTTTCACATATGCTACAGCTCCTTCCCTGAACTCCTGAAAAAACACAAATTTGTTTACTGTATTGCTCTATGTTCCATAGTGTTATATAACTTGAATAATATAGTGTGTAGCTTTTCAGACTGGCTTTTTTATTTAGCAATGTTAATTTAAGACTCATCTATAAGCCAGGCCTAGTGGCACACACCTTGAAGTCTGAGACAGGAGGATGGTAGGTTGGACACCAGCCTCCACAATTTAACAAGACTCTCAGCAACCTAGGAGATCCTATTATAAAAACAAAATAAAATAGGGCTGGGGGTGTAGCTTGAAGGTAGAATGTCCCTGGGTTCAAGCCCTAGTACCAAAAAAAAAAAAGACTCACCTATGACTTTATGTGGTGTGATAATGTATTTATTTTTGTGGAATTGCATTCCATTGTACAAATGCAACATAGTTTATTCACCTACTAAAGGACATATTGGTTGCTTCAAACTTTTAGTGATTATGGATAAAGATTTTATAAATATTCATGTATAGGTCTTCGTGTGAACATACAATTGAAATCGCCTGTGAAAATACCTAGAAGTTCAATGTTTAAATTTTGTATTTGTTAAGACTTGTTTAATTTAGAAAGATGTGTCCAAATTGTCCTACACAGTGACTGAGTCATTTTGCATTTCCATCAGTAATGAAAGCTCTTGTTGCAATTCATTCTCAGCAGTATTGGTATTGTCAGTTTTTTGGGCTTTAGCCATTTTGATAGGTGTATAGTGGTACCATCTTGATTTTTAAGTTGAAATTCCTAATGACAAATGATGTTCAATACCTCTTACATGATTAAATGCCATGTCACCACTATCCCTTTTGTGTTCAAGTATTTGTTAACCTTTCTGTCCATATTTTTAACTGGTATTTTTCTTTATTCCTTGTTTGATTTTCAGAATACTATTTGTATTTTAGGTACAAGTCCTTTATCAGATATGTATTTGCAAATATTTTCTCCCAGTCTGTGGCTTGCCTTTCATTATCTGAGAGAGTCTTTTACAGAGCAGACACTTTGTATTTTAATAAAATCTGAACAAATTTTCATTCATGGGTCATGCTTTTATGGTTGTGACGTCAACATTATCACCAAATTCTAGAAAACCTAGAAAACTAGGTTTTCTCTTATGGGAGAAAACTTTTTCAATAAATTTTATAATCCTGTATCTTAATTTTATATCTGTGATCTTTTTTCTGCTATTTTTTTACATGAGGTATGTGGTATGCATTATGTACTTTTTATACATATGGGTGTTCAATTTTTCCAGCATAATTTATTGAACAAATTACTTACTCTTTATTGAATTTTCTTTGCACATTTGACAAAAATAAGTTGACAATACTTGTGTGGGTATATTTCTAGACAGTGTCTTTGATCTTTGTGTTCATTCTCTTGCAAAATTACATTCTCTTAATCATTGCTACTTTCTATAATTTTGAAATTAAAGAGCATGACTACTCTCATTTTGCTCTTCGATATTTTGTTGGCTGCTCTAGGTTTTTCCCTGTCTATAAAAACTTTAGAGCAATTTTTTGATATCTATAAGGTAATTTTCTTGGATTATGATTGGAATTAATTTGCATTTTTAAATTAATTTGGAAAGAACATCTCAACAATATGAAATCTTCCAATCCTTAAACATAGACTGTTTTTCCATTTACTTATGTTCTTTGTTTTCTTTAATAATTTTCTGTGTAAAGATATTGTACATAATTTATTAGATTTTTACCTAAATTTTTTGTGTGTATTATAGATGGTAAATAAAATTTCTAAATCTTAATCATTAATGCTGATATATAGGAAAGCAATTGACTTACATTTTAAATAACCTTGAATATATGGATTTTTTTTAGATAAATTAAGTTGGGAATGTTCCCTTCTACTCTTATTTGTTGAGATATTCAAAAATAGTGATTGGTGTTGGATTTTGTCAATTTTTTCCTCTGTTCAGTGTATGGTTTAATGTTTTTTCTTTGTTAAACTGTTGGTATTGATTGTTGTTGAATACTGAAATAGCCTTGAACCTGAAATGATTCTCCTTTTGATATATATTAAAAATTGGATTTGATATGTTGGGAATTCTTGAGCCTGTAGTCATGAAAGATATTGGTCTGCAAGTTTTTCTTGGAAGGTCATTTATAAATTTGACATTAAAGTAATACTAGCTTCATAAAATAAATTAGCTAAAATTAATTTGTTTTGAACATTCTGGAAACAAATTGTGTAGAATTGGTATTACCTATTACTTAAAGCTTAGAAATCTCAAGTAATATAGTCAGGTCCTGTTACTTTTTTAATGCAAGCTTATTAATTATGAGATATTAATTTAATAGATACAGGGTTACCTATTTCTCCTTAGGGTATTTTTTTAGCTTGTGTCTTATAAGGAATAGAGCCCTAGTATCTGAATTTTCAAATTTGTGCTCACAGTATTTGTTAATTGTCATTTTAAATGTCTTTCATATCCACAGTGATGAAGAGACACTTTGGTTTCTGGCATTGTTTATTTGTATCTTCTCATTTTTTCTGGTTGGTCTACTTACAGTTTTCTATATTTAATTTATCCTTTCAAAGAAACAAGAACTTATTGTGTTATGTTCCCTGTTTTTTTATTTTCTATTTCATTGGTTTCAGTGCCCATTTTAATTATTTGCTGTCTGTTGCTGATTTTAGGTTTCCATTATTCTTTTTTTCTATAGTAATTTATTATTGAACATTAGGTTATTTATTTAAGCTCTTATTTATTAATATATGCATTATTTTGTTGTTGTTGCTGCTGCTGCTGCTGTTTGTGAGATGGGGTTTTGCTTGTTTTTTCAGGCTGGCCTTGAACTGGGAACCTACTGCCTCAGCCTCTGGAGTACCTGGGATTACAGGTGCACTTCACCAGGCCCAGCTTAATATATACACTTAATGCTATGCTCTTCTCTCTGCACAGTATTTTCACTGCATCACTAAATTTCAAAAGGCTGCATTTTCATCTTCAGTAGATTCAAAATATATTTAATATTTCTGGAAATTTCCTTAGCTTATGCATTATTTGGAGAAGCACTGTTTAGCTAGAAATATTTGAGGATGTTTCCAGTTATTTTTCGGCTGTTGATTTCTACTTTTATTTATTTATTTATTTTTGGATTTCTACTTGTGTTTTGGAAATTGAGAACATATTTTGTATGATTTCTATTTTTATGATTTCTTTTATTTAATGTTGGTAAGGTAAATTCATAGCATAGACTACTGTTTATTTTGGTTTCTGTTCTGTGTCTGTTTGAAAAGATTGCACGATACTGTCTTTGGATGGAGTATTCTCTAAACGTCAATCAGATAACACTAATTGGTAGACTTAGGCCTTCCATATCTTCCCCGATTTTCTACTTGTTTGATCTATCATTTACTGACAAAAAGATGTGGAGGCCCTATAAAAATAGCAAATCTTTCTTTTTCTCTTTTAATGTCTGTCAGTTTTGCCTCATGTACATATTTAGGATTGTAGATCTTCTTGGAGAGTTGACTCCTTCCTTATGCGTGATGAATGCCCTTCTTTATGCCTGAAAATCTGTGTCATGGAATCAGCTTTGTCTAAAATTCATAGAGCTACTTTAGCTTTATTTTTTATTAATGCGAACACTATATAATTTTGTCCCTTTACATTTGTCTGTGAGTATATTTAAACTTACTTTCACATGCAGGTTAGACATCCCTAATCTGACAATCCAAATCCAAAATCCTGCAAGGTTTAAACCTCTAGGATACCACCATGGCAATACAGGTTTCTGGAAATTCTATACCTGAATTCATGTCATCTGCCACTGTCACACTAAAAATATTATATAAAATCATCACCAGACTATGTGTATAAGCTGTGCATAAAACATCAGTGAATTTGATCTTTAGACTTGATCTCCATCCATAAGATATCTTATTATGCATATGCAAAATTCCAAAATCTTAAAAAATAAATAGAAACAAAAACAAAATCTGAAACATTCTGGTTGCAAGCATTTCATATCATGGTTACTCCATTTGTATACAGAAAATGCCACTGTGCTTTTCTTCAATTCACGCTGCTAATCTAAGACTTTTAGTTGACATACTTTGAATGTTATACTAGAGCCATTTTGTATGTGGAGAAGGTGTGAGGGAGCAGGAGTGTTCTATAATCCTCTCATTCAATGTTAAAATTTCACTAAGAATGTGTCTCAAGTTTCTGACCTTTAGAAGTATTTTTTCTGTTGTCTGAATTTATTTTTATCATGTGCCTACTATCTTCAGTGTTTTCCAAACTTTATTTTTGGTTTCTTGCCTGGAAAATATTTATTTAATGCTAATATATTCTCTCATGTAATTTGGCTATGATTTTGTGTTCACAAAAATGTGTAGTTAAAATAAGGAATGAAATTTTGACTTCCTTAGTTATATCACAATAAAAGCTAGTTGATGAGAATATAAGAAGAAACAAATGAAACTCACTAAATATTCAATGATAGTATTCTTTTGAAGTGATTATTAAAATATGATTGCTTGTTTGTGTGTGTATACTTACATACATGTCACTCAAAAAATTAAGTGTGGCAGATGTATTATTCCTTAACTCCAGAAATATTATTAAATGTAATTACAATTTGATGTTCTATAACTGTTATATACATATTTGCTCAATTATAACACTATGGCATACCAGGTTGCTACTTAGGAAGGTAATGTGGGAGACATCGTTTCTTAATAAGTTATTAAGATGATGGACAGGAAGAATAAGCAGATCAAAACCTCAGTCCTTACTCATTATGGTTTATAATGAGCATTTATTATAACCTCCTTAAAATTCTTGAAAACTAAAAAGGTCATATGCAAAATAAAGTGATAAAAAATACACCAGGTGCACAGCATATGAATGTTCCAGCTCTAGACACAGAAATAGAGGGAAATCTGGGATAATTACCCTTAAAAACCAAATTCATTATGATGTCTGAATGGCTAGATAAGATAAAATAACATTCATAAACCAAATTACTAATACACTTTTGCTCTCTGAGGATGTTACCTTTGGGTTGAAAACATTTGTTCTCTCAGGAATGTTACTTTGTAAACATTAGATTAATAGGATTAATTTATAGAGTGTAAGGAAAATATAAATAAAAATATCACAATTCATAATTTAAAAATATTTAGGAGTTAGTCCAATGATTATATAGGTATATTATATAAATTTTTAGTTCAGGAATAAAATCTGAATGAACATTTAGCAAAAACATAATATATTTCAGTCATAACTATTAGTTTTCAGATCCTTCATTTCAGTCACACAAAACCTTATAAATTTAATAATCCTTATTTCATAATGCAAATATAATTCTCAGCCTGGTTTAATAATGTAACTACATTCACATCTCTCAAGTGAAAATTCTGAGGAGAAAACTAAAACAAAATACAAACAGTAGCAACAAAAAGAATGTTCGTTAAAATAACTCCCAATTTTATACTTCACAAAGGACTGTTTCTGCATAAAAGTGAAGAAATTCATCTGACCTTACCTCTGTTCACTTTGCTCTCCAAGTCACCTGACTCATGAAGTGGATCTTTTTGTAAAAAGAATTCTCCTCTCAAAGAAAATCATGACATGTCTAGATATGTAAACCTCTTTCTTATTGCAACACAAGTCATACTTTAAGCCACAGATTTTACCCAAAAGAAAAAAGCCATCCTCATCAATTCTTAGTTATCAGATTTAAACCTTTTTTACAGGTTTAAAAACTGAGACACTAATCAATTATATAATGTCCCGTGGCCCTGATAGCTAATGATTTTCAGAACTCGGATATGCACGTGACTTCCTTCAATGGTTAAACTCTTCTGGTATCATTTTTCTATCTCCTCTTGACACACCTAGCTTGATAATCTCTTACTTATCTTTAGCCTGTTGCACTTTCCATTCCATATAGAAGTTGTTTAAAAATTATCTGCTAGATTCATTTAAAATCATTGCCAGGAGCCGGGCGTGGTGGCACACGCTTGTAATCCCAGTACTTGGGAGGCTGAGACGAGCATATCTGGTTTGCCGCCAGCCTCAGCTACTTAGTGAGGCCTTTAGCAATTTAGTGAGACCCTGTTTCAAAATAAAGGATAAAAAATAGGGCTGGGGGTGTAGCTCGGAGGTAGAATGCCCCTGGGTTCAATCCTCAGTACCGCAAAAACAAAATAAATTAAAAAATAAAATCACTGCCACAGATGGTTCACCTCCTCCATATCTCTGCAGACAATTATCTCCCAACTAGACAGAGTAACTATCACTTCTCTTTGTTCCACAGGTTTTCACTCATCCTTCTTTCCTTGTCTTTTATCTTAGCGATAGTATTTGCACAGTTTCCAGGAGTGTCAATACAAGAGTATCTTGAGCTAGTGAATAACATTTGTAACCTGAAAGTTATTTTAAGGGAAAAATCTCCCAAGAATATAGTTTTCAAGTCATGACATTGTATGATCCTTTCTCCATCAAAATTTGCTTTATCTTAAATTGATTGACTGATGTATGTACTTGCTGATTATTGAGTTGACAATATTTTCAAATCACTCTCAGCAACTATAGTATGTGTGTATTCTTCTGAGGCTCTTCATTATCATTCATTTATTCTATGAGGAAGTATTAATTGTGCATCAAATTTGTACCAGTCGGTAAGAAACCACATTGGAAAAATCTACATTTTCATTTCTACTTTAAACTTGTTTATACGGACGAGACCAGATGAATACCAATTAATTTGGACTATAGTTTTTAGTAATATTCACACATCTTTCCATCATGATTAATAGATATACTATTGTTATTTCTTTAAATTATCATAAAGGCAAATTGGTGGCATAAAGTATGTTTTGATGTAATCCTCTTTTGTTTTTTTCAAGTCATTAGGATTAGGCTATTATGATGACTTGCTAAATGCTACTGAAGCATTTAAGAATGATTTTTTTTTCTGAGATTTATAGGAAATGTTTTACTTCTGATAAGCAAATCTAATATTTTCCTAGTAGCTGTACCAAAACCTGAGCTCACTTATCTAAGTAGACACCAAGTTCATTCTAAAAAACAGCCAGTAAAAATGTAAAGCTATTTTAACTCATAATTTTTATAAATTTTTATATCTTATCAAATGAGCTGATTTCATGTTTTAATTATTTAAAAGTCATTTATTCATGCAACAAACACTTGATGATCTGCTCCACTGAGACCTCATGCTACACAATGGAAAAATAAAATGTATAAAGTAATTCCTCGTTCTTTCCCTCTAGGGGAAATAAATCAATTTCATGCATATATATGAGTGAGATTGCCTTTCTATGCTTTAGTCTTATGATGGATTGATCAACTGTGTATTTCCCCAGTGCTTAGTGTACCTCCTTGGAATTCATGAAAAGTAATCTATAAGCATCATGCAACATAATCATTACTTATAAATCTTGCATTTGTACAATTAATGGTGTGACACTTTCAGTTTATTTTTCAGACTGATGTTCTTTTTGCCAAATCACATGTAGCTTTTGGTTATTCTTCAATTCTCAATATGGTATGCATAGTCTCTTCTCTATATTCTATCTATTCATAAAGTAAGAAGCAAATTTTTAGAAGAACAAGTGAAATGATATATTATTTAACTGCTTTCTTTATTCTTTGATAACAATTTGATAATGTTGGAAAATAACGAGCAAGTAGTGGATTTTGACTAGACTATTCGGATACAAGGTAGATTGGCAATAATATTTAATAAGAAACTATTTGGTCAACCTAAAAAGAAAGTGTGGTATCTGACAGCATGCCTATTCTGGAAAGCCACCCACCTATGTCCTGTATCCACCTTTTCCAGTTTCTTTTTACTTGTATGTTCATGAAATTTTCTGCAAGATTCTCATACAGTGCAAAACTATTGTTCCAAAATATTTCATTTTGTTCGGTGACACTTTACATTTTCAAAAGGTGGATAGAAGCCCCTGTTCAGTTTAAAACAGTGTTATGAAGTTTCAGATATGAAGCTGTAGACACTAGTATATTGGGTATCTTCAAGAGCAGAAAATCGTTTCTGCAAACAGATAAAGATTGCCCCAGGTTCCTCATAAGGAATAAAAAAAAAAAATCCCACAGTTTTACTGACATTACATAAAATGCTTTAAAATGAAGAATAGGAGCCAGGCATGGTGGTACATGTCTATCATCCCAGTACTTGGGAGGTTGAGACAAGAGGATCCCTGGTTCAAGACCCGTGTGAAACCTTGTCTCAAAATAAAAAGTGAAATAGGACTGGGATTGTAGCTCAGAGGTACAATGGCCCCAGGTTCAATCCTCAGCACCACAATAACACTAATATTAAGAATAAACTGAAGAATATGAGAGGATATTATAGCACTGACATCCAGTGATACATGCCCCCTTATATCCACTCCTTGAACATAGCCTACAGATCTTGTCATGTGACACACTTTGTCTCACTGGGAGTTAAATAGTGCAATGCAAGAAGAAGTTTGAAACGTGTTCACACGCAGGGACATGCATATTCCCTTGTTGTCTTTGGACCTAGCTACCTGACGAAGATGCCCAGGTTGGTTCCTTGAAAACATGTCGCTGGCTGCACAATCATGAGGATTGTAAGGCCAGCCGACATCACCGTCTACATCAAGGTGAGTTTATTGATTGCGCCCTCCTGAGTATCTATATGAGGCCCTCAGAGGAGTCACAAAACTGGGCCCAAGGTACGTTACTGACTGACAAATAAAATAATTTTCAAAATCCTCTACATTTTAAAGGATTTTCTTCTGTCCCAGCATGATACAAGGACTAATATTTAGATTGATCTGGCTACAAGTTGGATATAATTATTCTGGGATGTATTTAATAACAGCATCTGCATAGCACTTTATAGGTAACACACTTTCACATTTATTATTTCAATTAGTCCCACAATCTTCTAAGTTTTTAAAGATTTTTATTTTTTTCTGCTTTTGTTAGTTTGCTACCACATCAAAAACCGATGTAACTAAGTATAGTAGTTAGCAAAATTATAGGAAGGGTTTCATGGACCATCCACTTGGCAGAATCAGAGATGTATGATAAAATTTAAAACAAATCATATATTTTTAAAAATAATTTGAGGATTATAGATTATAGTGCTTGAATTTATTGTGGCAGTGAAAGAAAATTTGGATGTTGTAAAGTTTAGACTGCAATAATATATTTATAAATGTATACACTCAGATAGTTGATAAATTAGTTCTTACTCATTGTAGTAGGTTTTAAAAAAAGTTCCCCCCAAAGAAGATGAGATTAAGAATTTTGAGACAGGGAGATTATCCTGGATTATCTGGTTGGTCTCTAAATACAATTACATGTGTCCTTATAAAAGGGAAACAGGAGACAGGCGTGGTGGCACACGCTTGTAATCCCAGTACTTGGGAGGCGGAGACCGGAGGATCTGGGTTCGCGGCCAGCCTCAGCTACTTAGTGAGGCCCTCCGCAACTTCGTGAGACCCGCTTTCAAAATAAAGTATAAAAATAGGGCTGGGGGTGTAGCTCGGAGGTAAAACACCCCTGGGTTCTATCTCCCTGGTACCACAAAAATAAATAAATAAATAAAAATAAAAAATAATAAAAGGGAAACAGGAATCTGACAAACAGAGAAGATGGTGATGTGAATACAGAGAGATTTGAATATTAGAGTGATGGAGCCACCAGCCCTCCTCCCCCCAAATGTCACAATCCTCAGAAGTGGAAGAGGAAAGGAGGAGTTTCTTCTCTCAAGACTCTATAGGGAGTGTGGCCCTGCTGATACTATTTTTTTTTTTTTTTGGTACTGGGGATTGAACCCAGAGGCATTCTACCTCTGAACTACACCCCCAGCCCTTTTAATTTTATATTTTGAAACAGTGTCTTGCTAAGTTTCGGAGGCTGACTTCAAACTTGCAATCCTCCTGTCTCATCCTCCCAAGTACTTGGATTACAGGAGTTACCACCACGCCCGGCTCCTGCTGAAACCTTTTTTTTTTTTTTTTATGTTTTTATTGGTGCATTGTAGTCTCACTTCACAATGAGTATCAGTTTGGTGTTAACATACATGCACACAGCTCTTGGTGTCCCTCCCCCCC
>PVJS01054620.1:0-12901 GCA_004027185.1 Glis glis | reverse complement strand
AGAGAGAGAGAGAGAGAGAGAGAGAGAGAGAGAACTGAGGCTGGCCGTGAACCCGGATCCACCAGTCTCCACCTCCCAAAGTACTGGGATTAAAAGCATGCGCCACCACGCCCGGCAGTTGTGAACATTTAAATGCTTTATAAACTCTGACTTTAATTGCATTACATAGATAATTTTTAGTCTAATAGTTTTACTTTTTAAAATAACAAATCGAAAACAGGATAATATTAAAATAGAACCACACAAAATGGCAAAGCTGTAGATGAAATCTATCAATTCCTTACCAGTCTCACAGTGCTAATCTCAAATCTCTGCACTGTACTGTATTTCTAACATTCTTCATATAAGAAATCCCATCATTTGTGTTAACAGGGACAGACTTGGAGAACTTTGTGCTATATGGTGTATGCCAGATATGGAAACACCAATGCTACATGATATAATTTATATTTTAAATCTAAGATAGCCATACTCACAAAAGCAGGGAGCAGAATGCTGGTAATCATGGCCCGGAGGATAGGGGAAAACTGGAGAGACTGGTCAAACAGTACAAAGTTTTATTATACAGCACGAATGATTTCTGATGTCTAAGGTACAGCATGGTAGCTACAGTTAATACTGTGTTGTATACTTGACCTTTGATAAGAGGGTAGATATTAACTGTTCTCACCACCAAAAAAATCAGTGAAAGAAAATTACAATCATGTGAGGTGTAGGATGCCTTAATATGGTTGATTGCTATGCTCCCTGCATAATGTACAAATGTAGCAAAACTCAAAACATATTGTTGTACACCTGAAGCATGTATGACTCCTATTTGTCAATTACACATCGATAGAACTGTAAAATTTAAAGAAACAAAATCCCCAAAACAATGCTCATGCAACTTCTAAAATATGGCTACTACTCAATGCAACTTACTATTTCTTTGCTGTTCTTTTGGCCTGTAAATTCTGTTCTAGTTGAGAGTCACAGTTAAGTTATTGTGTTTCAACTTTACTTAGGTTGTTCATTTTCCTTTGCTGTGATGTCACAAACTTGGGCTCATCTGGTGGTTTATTTTCAAATTTGGGACTTGTTTCTTTTTTATTTCTAGTTTTCCAGGTATGTACTTATGTCATTTTCACTATCTGGCATTTCTTCTGTTCCAAATTCTAACACTGCTATTTCACTTCATTGTTGAATTGGATTGGCTGCTACATTCAGCATAACATGAAATAGTGGTGATGCATATTTGCAGATATTTAGATGATTAAATAATCTTATTCTTGTCTATTGATATGACCAATTGTATTATATACTTTTATTGTATTAGATTATCTTGGCATTTTGGTATAAACTTTGCTAGGATTATGTTGTATGGTTTTCTTATAATGCTAGATTCTGCTGATTCTTTCAAAGGATTTATATATTGATTTTAAAGTTAAATTAGCATTGATTATTGTATTGTAACATTTTTTAAAATTTTATATATTGAGCTTTATCTGATCACCTTTAAAAAAAATTCACCTTGCAGCCAGGCATGGTGGTACATGCCTGTAGTCCTGTATTTGGGAGTCTGAGACAGAAGGAACCCAGGTTCAAAGCAAGCCTTAGCAACTTAATGAGACTTTCAGAAACTTCACAAGACATAGTTTCAAGAGAAAAATAAAGTATTGGGCTGTAGTAACTCAAAGCTATAATGCCCCTAGGTTCAGTTTTCAGTACAAAAAATAAACAAATAAAATCAATAAAGAGAATCCACCCTGAAACATTTCTTATCCCTCTGTCACACTTAATGTTTCATTGAATAATAAACATTAGCACTTTTGACTAGCTAATGTTATATATTTTACTTTAAATATTTCATTACTTGTTTTTTCTATAGAATATAAGCTCACTGCTAAAACATCAGAGCACATGATAGTACTGGACACAGTAAATAATTGCTGAATAAATATCTTATTGAAAGAATTAGTTTTACTGTTTAAAATTATTTATTTTCTGATAAAGCTTAAGTAGCATTGGGATGATATATTCTTTGAAGTTTTGTGAGTAACAATTGTGCTCACCATTCTTAAGATGCTTATCATTTTTCAGGAACTGTTCTACGCATGTACCTGTGTTTGCTCACATAACATTGTACACTTACCTCTATAAGCTAAGTACTATTATTGAACCCATTTTGCAGTTGTACAAAGGCTTATAGAGATTAAGAACCCTGAGCAGGATCATCACCTTGAGAGAGTATCCATCCCAGAACCAAATCTCCAAAGTCTGACCTGTGCTCAGGCACAGATGTCACTATTATGTGATTATACTGACAAAGTCTTCAGACCTATTTGTATACATGAGACAAATAATATCCATTGATTTTTTTGCTGCATTTGTAGTTCTATTTTTATGTATAATTTTGTTTAAAAACATTGTAAGTTTGTTATGATTGCAGACTCAGATAAAAGTGGCAAGAATTTCTGGATACTCTTCACACAGGTCACCCTGGTATGCACATTTTCCACGTTTGCTTTTTACTTTCATTACTCTCTGTCTTTCTTATATTTCCACGTAAAAATATACATGCACATCATTAATCATTATAGACCTATGTGAATATCACTCTCTTGCTGTCTGCATTTCTCTTTGTCGTGTACATGTATAGACTTACATAGGGTTTTCTGAAACGCTTCATAGTTAAGTTGTAGACATGATGGCATTTAGTCTTAAAACTTCTATCCATCCTCAAAACACCAAAAATTTATTGAGTAGCCACATGAATGTGATCAAAATCCAGAAATAAATATTGCAATAATACTGTGATACAATCTATGCAGTTTATTTCCATTTCACACCTGTCCCAATAATGCCATCATTGTGGCAATAGAGGATCCAAGATCACACATAGCACAGGGTCTTTGACCAATGAAATCTGTCTAATTTATATCCTCCAAAAAAAAGGAAAAGTTATGACTAATAAAAGATAGACTGAAAAGATGACTTTCTGAACTCAAAGACTGGTCTTTTGAACTAACCCAGACAGGGAAACAATAATGAAAGAACAAAGAATGCTATAGAGGCCGGGCATGGTGGTGCACGCTTGTAATTCCAGTACTTTTGGAGGCAGAGACCGGAGGATCAGGGTTCGCGGCCAGTCTCAGCGCTCTCTCTCTCTCTCTCTCTCTCTCTCTCTCTCTGTCTATCTGTCTGTCTCTCTCTCTCTCTACCTAGTGAGGCCCTCCACAACTTTGTGAGACCCGGTTTCAAAATAAAGTATAAAAAAATAGGGCCAGGGGTGTAGCTAGGAGGTGGAACGCCCCTGGGTTCAATCCCTGATACCACAAGAAAAAAAAGGTATAGAGCCTGTAGGACATTAATACACAAATAAATTTTCACATTATGGAAGTTCCACAGGAGAGGATATGGAGAACATTGAAGAAAGCATATTTAATGAAATAATAGCTGTGCATGTAATACATCTTGGAGAAGATATGAGTATCCAGATCCATGAAATTAAAAAAAACCTCAAATGAAAGAATCTCTCTGGCACATCATTACTAAGCTATCAAAAATAAAATACAAATTCTAAAAGCAGTAAGAGAAAAATGTAAATTCACATGTAAAGGCATCACCATTAGATGAACTCAATATATTATACAGCATAAACTTTTGAGACCTTGGGAGAACAGGATGATATCTTAAAAAACTAAGAAACAACAAAAAACCTTGCCACTCAAAAGTATTATGCACAGAAAAGTTTTCCTTCAGAAATGAAGAAGAAATAAAGACTTTCTTAGACAAGCAAAACTCAAAATTTGTTACCACCAGTATGGCTTTAAAATAAATGCTTAATCTGCTAGTTTGGTTTCAGTACTTTTGGGTAGATGCCTAGAAGTGGTATTGCTGGGTCATATGGTAGGTTCATTCCCATTCTTCTGAGGATCCTCCACACTGTTTTCCAAAGTGGTTACACTAATTTGCAATCCTACCAACAGTGCATTAGAGTTCCTGGTTCTCCACATCCTTGCCAGCACTTGTTGTTGTTTGTGTTTTTAATGATTGCCATTCTAATTGGGGTTAGGTGAAATCTCAGGGTAGTTTTGATTTGCATCTCTCTGATTGCTAATGATGTTGAACATTTTTTCATACATTTATTGGCCATTTGTGTTTCTTCTGTGAAGTGTCTATTTAGTTCACTTGCCCATACTATGGGATATGTACACAATGGAATTTTATGCAGCCATAAAGAAGAACAAAATTACATCATTTGCAGGAAAATGGAGGGCACTGGAGAACATTATGCTATGTGAGATTAGTAAATCACAAAGAGTGAAAAGTCGGATGTTCTCCCTAATATGTGGAAGCTAGGGAGAATGGGACTTAGAAGGAACTCCAGACAAAGAAGGAGAAAACTTTAGTTGAGCAAATAAGGTGACCTAACTGAGGGATATGGGAGGGGGGAAGAGGGAAATACACTAATGCACGTGATGTGTATACACAAACTTATCAGAGTCGATCACTATGCTGAACATGGAAAGGAAGGAAGGGGGAGGGAATGGGGTGGGATTTGAGGGAGGGCTAAATGAGCAATGTGTACATGCATCCTTCTGATACCCTGACACTTACCAAAATGTATAACTACAATGCACCAATAAATGTAATAAATAAAAAATAAATGATTAAGACAGTCATATATAGAAGCAAAGGATGACCAAAATCATAATAACATATAATGTGTAAAATTTACCAGTAGAGTAGATACAACACAAATGAAAACTAGTAAGGAATCAAACCTTTCATAACAGAAAATCACCAAACCATAATAATTTACAAGAGATAAAGAAAAGAACAAAGAACATATGAAATAACCAGAATACAAGAAAATGAGAGAAGTAGGTTGTTACCTATGAATAATAACCTTGCATATGAATGGATTAAATTATGCAATTAAAGTATATAGGCTGGATAAATAGGAAAAAAGCCCAAATTATATGATGTCTATAAAAAATCACATAGACATATATAGATGGAATATGAAGGGATAAAAATATAGTTTACACAAATACAAAGCAAAAGTAGCTGTACTCATTTCACATAAAACAGATTTAAAGTGCCTGCATGGTAGGCTGAGACAGGAGGATCACAGGTTGGAGGCCAGCCTGAGCAACTTAGTGAGGCCCTCAGCAACTTAGTGAGACCCTATTTTAAAATAGAAATAAAATAAAACTGGGTGTTTAGCTTGGAGGTTAAGGCTCCTGGGTTCAATACCCAGAACCAAAAACACACAAAAAACATTACACACACATAAAACAAACAAACATATTTAAGGCCCAACACTTCAAAGAGATATAAAGTATGTTATTATATAATAATGAAATATTCAATTCAGCAAGAGGATATAATGATTAACGTCAGGGCATCAGTCTCTCAGGACCAGCCCGAGGGTCTGATACGACGCTGAAAGGGGGGCACATGCCGACGGCCCGAATAAACATGCATCACGGACCGGGAGGCATGTCTGGCATGATCTCATTTATTAGAAGGCCAAACCTCTCTTTTATAGTAGAGGCAATACAGGAAATTCACAATCAGTAGGGTGTGGCACCACGCCCCCCTGTGATCTATCATAGGTAGAGGCGCCTGTCGTCTGTGAGCACGGAAGGAGGTAACTACTTATCACAGCCCTCCTGAGGCTAGGTGGGGCTATCTGCGGGACCTCCCCCTGAGGAATTCGCCAGCGCCATCTTTGCCATTAATATGCTGAATTACTGCCACGTGGGAGAGGCCCGGTACTCTAGAGCAGGCTTCTGCCAGTCCACCAGGCCCTTTCATGGCACTGGGTAGAGACCCCTACAGATTATAATTATGTACTTACCCAACATCTGACCACCTAAATATATAAAGCACATAATAGGTCTAAAGGAAGAGATAGACTCCAATACAAAATAGTTGAGGACTTCAACAGCCCATGCTCATCAATGGTCAGATCATGTAGGCGGCAAATCAACAAAGATACATCAGAGTTAAGCTACATATTAGACCATGTGGATCTAACAGACCTTTACTGTACATTTTATAAAGAAGCTGCAAAATATACTTTCTTCTCAGCAGCACACAGAGCAGTTTCCAGGATAGACCATATGGTAAGCCACAAAACAAATCTCAACAAATTAAAAAATAAAAATTACATCATGTAACTTCTATGACTACAACAGAATAAAATTAGACTTCAGAGCAGGCAAAATTGTGTATATTGTATAAATGACTGGAAATTAAGCAGCATGTTCTTTCTAGTACTTGGGATGCGGGGACAGGAGGATTGCCAGCCTCAGCAACTTAGTGAGACCTTCAGGAACTTGTTTGCAAAAAAAATAATAAAAAGGATTAGAGGAGTAGCTTCGAGGTTGGATGCCACTGGATTCAATCCTCCATACAGACATAAAAATAAAAACAGCATGCTTCTAAACAACCAATAAATAAATGAAGAAATTAAAAGGGAAATTTAAAAATATCTGGAAACACATGAAAACTGAAATACCACATTCCAGTACTTACTGGGTAGAGAAAGAGGAGAACTAAGAGGAGTTTATAGATCTGGAGATGTTGCTCAGTGGTAGAATATTTGCCTAGCATGTTCAAGGCCCTGGGTCTGACCCCAGTACCCCCAACACCCCACCCCATACAGAAGGATTATGCCATCAAAGCAAGCACTCATTTGGAACTGACATTCTGCATTGGGAGTGGGAATGGAGGCAGGCAGGACCTGGAATCTCAATCAGGGAGAGGATTGGCAGCTAGTAGGAGAATTAACTTACAAGCTCACACATCTCCCCTCAGCAGACTGTCAGAAACTCCTGAGTGAAAGATACAATTCTGCTGGTCACTGTGGTTACAAAGTCTGGATACAATTTGAAACCTGAATAGGTGTAAACCCCAGCACATCCCTGACTAACAGAGGAGGCCAAGAGAAGAAGAGGCAAAGAGTGGCTTACCGAGAGGCCAAAAACTGCCATTTGCACCATAAAGATTTCCTCAAACTCGAGGGTGCCTTAATATCTACAGAAAGAAGAACAATGATGACTTTTATGATAATAATTACATAAACAGTTCAGTATTAATGGACTGTTGTTCCCCCACAACTTGTGTTGTGTTAGTTATATTGAACTCCTTGGTATTTTGTCATTTAATTAGGTCATCCCAACTTCTCTGCTTTTTGTTCTCATCAATTCCCATGCCACCTCTATATTACTCTCTTTATATTAATTTCCATCACCTATCCTTCCCCCATTATATTTGTCTTCTCTCCTTTTATCTTTCTTTATGTTTTTCTTAATTTTTATTCCATATCCCAAATCAATTTAATATGCACTTGTTAATTTACAATCTACTCTGGCTGTTCAACATTATACTCCACTATCATTTTTTTTCAAAAAATAAAATGGTAAGCTTGGCATGATGACCCATGCCTGTAATCTCAGTAGTTGGGAGGTTGAGACAGGAGGATCACAGGTTTGAGACCAGCCTCAGCATTAAGACTTAGATATACCCCAATAAAATAGTATTGAAGACTTCCTCACACCTCCTTAGGTTTGTCATACAGACAAAAGATGAGTGAAGACACTTCAAACCTAAAGAATACTATGAACAAAATGGCCCGTTATGGTTAGTTATAGAGTGTCCCCTGATAGGTTATATATTAATGTTCAGAAGTAATATAATTAATTCATGAGGGTTGCAATCTTATCAATAGATAAATCCATTGTATTTGATTTATATATTATAATGAATCCATTGTAATGAATTTACTGGGTGGTAACCTAGGCTAGTAGGGTGTGGCTGGAGAAGGTGGGTACCTGGGTGTGTGGCCTTAGGGACTGTGCTTTTGTCTTTGAATCTTCATGCTTGCTTGTTCACTCTTGCTTCCAGCCTCCATGGTGTGTGAGGAGCAGAGCCTTGCTCTCTCTCTTGTTGCTTCCCACCACAGGTCCTGAGCTCCACAGACCCCAGTCTCACATGAACTGAAACCCCAAATCTCCAAAAACTGTGAGTAAATAAATCTTTTTTCCTCTAAGTTGTGTTGTCAGTTGTTTTGGATTATAGCAATGAGAATATTGATTGAGACAGAAATCGATACCAGGAGTGGGGGGGTCACTGCAATATCTGAGTCTGATCATGTGTTTTGTGAGTCTTTGTAACTGGTTTGTGAGAGGAAGTTGGAAGGGCCAGAATGCTGAGCTTCAGGATCAAATGATTGCCCTGCTGGATTTCCATCTTGTTGGTTTCCATTCAATCTTTCTATGGGTACAATTTGTTACTTTTGGAATGCAAATGCTTACTCTGTGCCAATGTATATTGGATGTATGTAACTCGTTTTTTTGTTTTACAGGGACTCACAGCAAGAGTTCAACTTGAGTCTCAGAGGACTTTCTTCTTTTTTGCGGTACTGGGGATTGAACGCAGGGGCATTCTATCTCTGAGTTACCTCCCCCAGCCCTACTTTTTATATTTATTTTGAAACAGGGCCTCACTAAGTTGCTGAGGGCCTCATTAAGTTACTGAGGCTGGGTGCAAATCTGCAATCCTCCTGCCTCAACCTCCCAAGTACTGGGATTACAAGTGTGCACCACCACACTGGGCTGAATTTTGGGACTTTTGAGCAATGCTGGAACTTTTAAAACTTTGGGAACTCTTGGTGATGGACTAAATGCATTTTGCAGTCTAACATGTGCATGAGCTCTTTAGGGGCCAGGGGCAGAATACTATGGTTAGATATAGAATATCCCCTGAAGAGCTCATGATACAATTAAGATGTCAGGGTTGTAATCTCATCAGTAGATAAAACCTTCTAATGGATTTATTGGTGTTAACCTAGGCAGATGGGATTGGCTGGAGAAGGTGGGTCACTGGGGGTGTGACTTTATAGACTGCACTTTTGTCTTTGAATGCCCTTGCTTGCTTGCTCACTCTTGCTTCTGGTCTCCATGGTGTGAGAGCAGAGTAATTGTCCTCTCCATCTCTCTGCTTCCCACTGCCATACCCTGGGCTCCCCAAATACTGGCTTCACTAAAAATTATGAGAAAATAAATCTTCCTTCTAATAAGTTGTGTGGTCAGTTGTTTGGGATTAACAGTGAGAATGTTGACTGAGACATGGCTCTAACAGGCATTTACAGTAGAATTGATGAAGGAAATGGTTCATATAATGCTATGTTGATATATGAAGGTACTACTACCAATCTCACTAATATATGGTGACAGGAAGAATCTAGAGAGAAACACACCAAGTGATTTGTGCATGTACATTTGTATCACTTTTAACCTCAATATTATGTATAATTATAATTAACCAATAAAAGGGTAAATAAACATATCAGTAACCAGCAACTACAGCTACATACATATTTTAAAGATATATCTAATACCATATTAATAGGCAGAGAAAATGGCATATTAGATAAACAGAAAATTAAATTTGTTCAGACAAAGGGGAGAAATGAATGATCAATTCACCTGCCTTGGTACACATTGGGCTATTATTTTATTCTGCATTGCCAATTTTCCCATTATGTTTCTGAAAACATTTTTCTCCTGTTGCATGTTCCTGACCTCAGCTATGTGTTTGATATAATGTATCTTTACGTACAGATGTTCTTTTGAAAATTTGTTGAAAATCCCAGTGAGTGTAATTTAGGAATCATCAGACTTGGACATATTCCAGTTGTTGG
Organism: Glis glis; assembly: GCA_004027185.1. Taxonomy (NCBI): domain Eukaryota; kingdom Metazoa; phylum Chordata; class Mammalia; order Rodentia; family Gliridae; genus Glis; species Glis glis. The sequence continues at coordinate 3,204 of PVJS01054620.1, read as the reverse complement.
CCTCAATGATTAATGTGTTTTCATAGTATAAAATCTTCAGGTGTCTTTGTCCCTGCCTATAGATTTTTCCTCTTAGTAACTGATATATTTGTTTCAGAAGATACTTTATTGTGCTTAAAGGAGGATCTACACAGGGGACAAGAATGTCCTCTCCTAATCTCTAGGACAAGTGTTTGGCCACACCTACCCAAGTGGCGATGAGATAAAAAGATGAACATTAGTTGTTTTATAGAAGTTAGTAGGAAAGAAGCTAGATGGAAAACTTTCCATATTAAAATGGCTAGTTACCATTTTCTTATATAGATAACTTATTTGGTTGCATTTTTGATAAATTTTCCTAATCTGGAAAAATATTACTATTTAGGTTATCACCATGGAATTCATTTGAAATTGATCTACAAAGCAAGTAATGACTTTATGAAAGTGTTCAAGACTCCAAAGAAAATGGATATAGATTCATGATTTCAAATTTTTATCCTCCAGGAATAATACAGTTTTTGTCATCGGTGTGCATATTGTCTGAAAGAAGGATTTCTAGCTCTTTATGAGTGAGGGAAAGAGTCCTTTTCAAACTGTAGACATACTTTCAAAGGTAAGACTGCAATAGTTGGTAGTGGAAACCAGGCTTTGCAAATGTGTGAATTGCACAGGAAAATATACTGTTTGACTTTGTATAAATTTAAATGTCAATGAAACTTTTGTAGACAGAACAGTTGATGATCAGTTTGTATATGATAGTATCATGAATGTACTTAAACTTAAAAAAAGAGAAAAACTAGTTAGCAACGATGCTATAGCATTAAGTGTTATGCTTCATAGGATCCTAGTGAAAAGGCAATTCCTCAGTCAGCACCAAGTTTTCTGTACTCTAATGACATGACCCCTAGTGTAGACCTAAACCTAAACTTCTTACTAAACACTGTATGATGCCTGGAAGTTCACTCTGTGATTGACATGACAAATGTAGGTGCTCTAAAAAAGTGCATATTGGTTGAATAAAGAAATACAATGTAAAGATGCTATATACTTTTGCACAATCTTGCCATTATTTTAGAGGCTATGATATCTGCTTCTGGTCTCATAAATTATAATCTACCAGAGAATGAAAGCAGCCAAGGAGATGAAAAAGCATTTGTGGAATTGAGGAGTAGAAATAAGGCTGAGCAGATGAACATATAGAATTGAAAGAGATAAATTGGGGCAGGATGATTGAATCCCAGTCACCTTTATAGGCCCAGATAGGGAGAATGGATTTTATTAAGCATGGATCTCATATAGGGATTTGAAATCTACATAAGATATAAAAGGGTCATTTAGGCTGCTTTGGAAAATACTTTGTGGGAGGCTTAAATGAAAGTAGGTAGATATGGCAGGGGGTGTTCAAGAAAAGGGATGTAAGAGGGTGTCATGGTAATGATCAGATTTGCAATGTATTATAAAGGGAACATTGAGAGGACTTAATAAATGTGTGAATAAGTGACATGACAGAAATCAAAATGTAGAAAGCTATCAGAATTTGCCTGAACAGTAAGACAGAAAGAGGTACCTTTACATTAGTTAGAGAACCTAGGAAGGAAGAGATTTAAAATGAAAAGTTAAGAGTTCACTTTTGTAAATACTAAATGGATATCTTATTGAAGATATCAGATAGATAATTGGAGATAGCAGTTTGAAAATTAGGGAAGAGTTAGTGTTGAAGACAGAGAATTTTAGGATGCTTTAACATTTGTGGGTTAGGAATGGAGGGATTCGAAACATTAAAAGAAGGAGACCAGCTAAGACTTTCTCCACTGACCTATCACTGAGTGTGTTTTATACCATCATCCTGAATTCCTAGCAGGAAGAACACCGAGGCAAATATTTCTGTTGTTCAAACCACCCAGTTTATGTTACTTTGTGACAGCATCTCTAGCAAAAGAATAGAGTTTCTGGTACTGGGAGGTGGGTGCTGCTGCAATTAAATTCTTACAATGTGGAAGTGGATCTGGGGTGTGGAAAGGGGGAAATGCTGGGAGAGTTTTTGGAGTTATAATAGAAAGATCCTCGGTGGCCTCGAAGAGGCTGTAGATAGAAATATTAACACAGAAAAGTGATTCTGTCAAGAGTTTAGGAAAGAAAGAGGAGAGATATAGAGGCAGCATTTATTTCTTTAGAGAACACCTGTATCATCATGAGCAACATGATCCTAGAAATAGGGATGCTAAGATGCTTGTGGTTGAGGTTCCCAGTGGACGTGAGGGACAAGTGGAAAGTGGAGGAAAGGCATCGTTGTTTAATGTTTCAGCACTAGAAACCAGTAGTGATTTTAGGTCTAAAGTCCTAGATTAGTAATTTATTTTACCCACTCTGAATATGTAAATTACCCTGAGTCTTGGGTATTATATTTTTGGGTCTTGATACATAGTGTGTCTTCTCATGGAATTCCTTTTTCATCCCTCTCATTTATCTCTCCTCTAAATTCATCTAAAACATCACTTCCTTTGAGAAGCCTTTCCATATTTCAGTTGGTTTAGAAATTCCAGTGGTTTGAATCCATAAATATCCTTTGTGGCTTATCAACTTGTTACTTCAGTGCCTGACCCCATCATTATGTATGAAACCACTTAGGGCAAGAAAACCTTTCTTATTCCACTTGGTAATACAGGTATATGCGGCAGATAGTTGCACACACACATACACAAAATGTATAAAGATTAAAATTATAATACTTCTAAGGATTTTGTATTGTTTTATAGGTAAAAAACATTAATATCTGAAATCAGCACGAATAAAAGCACAGATGGAACAAAGGAATAATATGACGTACTTTCTCCTCTTGGGCCTCACACAGAATCCCAAGGTGAAAGTAGTACTTTTTGTTTTGTTCTTGCTTTTCTACATTTTGACCATCACGGGAAATCTGCTCATTGTTGTGACTGTGACCCTCAGCAAGACCCTGGACTCACCAATGTACTTCTTTCTTGCTAACTTATCATTTGTGGATATTGTATATTCATCAATTGTGTCTCCCAAATTGATTTCCAACTTGCTTTTTGGGGAAACCATTGTGTCCTTCAAGTTTTGTATGTTTCAGTTGTTTACAGAACACCTTTTGGGTGGAACAGAGATCATTCTTCTGCTGGCGATGGCCTATGATCGCTATGTGGCCATCTGCAAGCCCTTGCATTATTCAGTAATCATGAGGCATTGGGTGTGTGTGGTGTT
>PVJS01054619.1:0-12901 GCA_004027185.1 Glis glis | reverse complement strand
CGACTTTACCTAAGCTTCAGTTCATATGTGACCAGGCATATTTAAAAAGAGTTCTTATTTATGAAGAGGCATCCCTGTACACACACACACACACACACACACACACACACACAAGCTTAATATGTCTGAAAATTATTTTTTAATTTTATTTATTTTTTTAATTTTTATGTTCATTTATTGGTGCTTTGTAATTATACATTTTGATATATGTCAGGGTATGAACATTATCATACATGCACACATTGCACATTTAGCCCTCCCTCCAATCCCACCCTATTCCCTCCCCCTTCCCTTAACAAAGTACTGTCTCCTTGTTCTTTGTATTTGTAAGGCATAGTCTCTGTAATTTCCTCTTAGAATGTCAGCAGCAGGAGTATTCTACCAAAGCTATTGAAAATCCACTGTTTTCCCAACAGGATATTTTCTACCTGATGTTACTATCACTGTTGCCAAGCTGAGAAGTATATGCAGCCATTTTAGTAAATGAAGATGTTTCTAAAAACAGACAGTGCATGTGTGGGCATAATATTTTTAGAGGCTTTCAAAGTAAAACAGAGTCTTGGTCACCAGAACAGTCCTAGGTTTATAGCTTATTAAAGATCCGAATTTGTAAGTTGGCTATTGCCCTTGTGGCAGTCCAGTAACTGAAAGAAACGTAGGCAGTCCTAGCTGAGGCAGGACATTTTGTCCAGAGGAATTTTCTGATTGGTGAGAGAAGATAACCAATGTGAAAGTATTTGTGAACCAATTGGTGAAAACTCCCAAGTTGTTTTGAGACCCTGGAAAATGTGGCCTTCAGGAAATGATTCTTTGGTCTCCTCCCCCCTATTTTAATTGGCTCTTGAAAAGGAGGTGAAGGAAAAAGGGTGGTGGCCAGTCTTTCAGAGAAGTTACTAAATAATCACTGGATTTGTATCAAAGCTGCCTTTTGAGTCTATACTAATGGTCACATTGCAGATTTAAAACAATCTTTCAGTCCAGTTTTTAAATTAGAGAGGCTATTTCCAGCAGACTAAACAGTGACCATAAGGATCATTTTTAGGCTTCATTAGGGCCCGCCTCCATTTTACATCCCCTAATATATTAGGCTATAGAAATCAGAAGTGTGAATTCAGCCTTTCATTTATCATTGCAGGTCCCCACTTATCGTTAAATCCTTAATTTTGAAGGCTCAAGTGGCCTATTGTGCTGGCAATTAGCCAAATGCAGGTGCAAACTCTTGAAGGCGTCTGTAGGGAGACCTTGGTGGGAATCAGCTTAAGAAATGGATCCCTTCCTTGTGCACTGGGACATGGAATTTGTGAGGGAACTGGTGTAAAGAATATTAAATGGATACAGATGCCACCATAGGAAAGAATTGCCAAAGTAAATGAAATGATTACGGAATTACTTGTCTGAGAGTTTACACCTTGTTTGACCAGGCAAAAGAGACCCTTTGCTTAAGCAATTTTCAGCAGAATACCCAAGGCACAGTGGGATGGGGACATTTTGAAGTGTGCCCCAGCTTTGTCATCTGCTTACAAGATTTCAGTAGTGATACGACCTTCCATGTCACTGTATCCCATTCAAAATCAAGGATAAAAGTTTAGGCTTGGAATATAAGCTTCATCAGTTTGGCCCTCAACTTTATCTCCTACTACAAACCCCCATGAACCCTGTGTTCTAGTCTCCTGTTGTCACTCAAGCTATCCTTGTCTCTGGGACGCTTTTCCCTGCTTTATGTATCTTAACTAATCTGTCAAGATCTACCCCAAGTTCCCCTCTCTTCTGAGAAACTTTGCCCTTCCTTCTAGCCAAAAGCAAAATCTCCGTCCACCAAATTCCTTCAGCACTGTCTACCTCTATTTTTGCACTTAGCCCTGAATTAGAGTTATGTATGTCTCATTCATTTTTGTATTCCTATAAAATCTACTCTGATACTTTAGCACTGATTTGTAAATTAGTAACAACTGTATATCCAGCTTAGGAAAAATTTGGCATAAGAAAATCTGAGTATTTCCTTTAAATAAGATATGTAAGAATTGGAAGCTCATTAATAACTTAATGGAGAGGCTCAGAGACATTCAGAGACAATGAACCAAATTGTTAGGATAAATCATCAATTGATAACCAATTGGAAATGAACACAAACCAGTTTTAAAACTATACTCAATGAGAAAGTAAGAATTGATTAATGTTAGGTTAATTTACACACCACTGTTCAAGAACACAGTGTCACATATAGTGAAACGAACCTACCAGTTATTTTTTTTAGCTAGCTATGCCTTTCTGAAACTCCTCATATTATTGTCAAAGTGGATAGAAAGCTGAATTGGCCTTCTGAGTGAAAGCAGTGTCTGTTAATGCCATCTATGAATCTAATGCTAGAGGGCAGGTTAAAGAAATGAGATATGGTATTCCATTTTTCAACACCCGGAGGAGTGATCCCTGCTTGGCAAGGTGAACATAGAAGAGATGAGCTTTTGCTTTACTCTAACCAGCAGGACTAAGAAAGACCAACCTTCAGAGTCAGAGTCAGCAGACTAGAAAATGGTGTAGCAGGCTGCACATTTTCCTTTCCTTATTTCCATTCTCTTTTCTTTTCTTTCCTCTTGCTTTTTTTAATCAAAGTTCGCCATTACCTTTCTTTTCAGACAAACTTGAAGGACTAAACAGTTTTTCAGGATGGCTGCTTCTATGTGTGCACGAGAGAGAGAGAGAGAGAGAGAGAGAGAGAGAAAGAATATGAATATATGATCCTTTAATTTCTTTACATCATTTCCCCACACTTGCCTTCTTTCTTTATTCCCAAAATGAAAGTCTCTGTCAACTAGTGCAATTTCTTGCTCAGCTCCAAAAATTTTGTCACCAATTCTTGAATATCAGCAGAAAGTTTCTTTGTCCTTTGTCACCCAGCACAATTTGTCTCTGCACCTTCCTCCTGTTATTTCCATTCTGACAGAATGCAAGCCCACTTTAGCCTAAGCAAAGCAAAGTTAAGAGAGTAAATATGCAACAGACATAATTACAAAATGCAACAATGCACTAGAAAGCCAAGGGCCAACTCTCCTTAGCTAATGTGCCATTTGGACTTTATCATCACTGGCTTCTTAAACATAGGAGGTGTGTCATAAGTTGGAAAGAATTGTAATTGGACTTCACATTGACAGTGTTATTTGGGGTGTTTTGAAGTTTAGATAGACTTGTGAAACCATTATCATGGCTCTGCATCAAAGAAAATTACTGTATGTGAAATTAAAATGAATCATTTCTGATTTTCCCATCTCTTTTCTATTTGTGCCTTTAGGGGGCCTTTAAGGACTAGAAGGCAGAATATTATGAAAGGAGATATATTTATTTCTACTCATGAGAGGGCCGGATGCTCTTGGCTTCGCTGCCTGTGAATCATCATGTCTTTCCTCCCTTGAAGGATAAATATGGCATTCATTCCAACCCATTTAGCCCATTATTCTTTTGTATATAAAATAGGTCCAATTAAGACATTCTTGTGTTAATTTCTGCATTCTATGTATGGCTAGAGAGAGTTTAAAAATATCCACCACAGCAAATGTCTCAAAATGCTTCATGCATACTGAACATACCACACTTCTTCCCTCCCCAATCCAAAGGCAATAATTCACCCAATCATGGAGATTTGTGATTTTGTTTTCCACTTACCTACATTAAGGCTCTGTCTATGCACAATCCAATATTTAGATGAAAACATATATTTGTCAATATATGGGGATTTTACTAAAAGTTTCAATTTTCATCCAGATGTCTGACATTGTAGAGAATCAGTCTGAGTGTACTCTCTGCAGGTGTTCGTTCATTCATGGTTACCCAAGTACAGGGAGAGAAAGGCACAGGCTTACCTTGTTCTTTTCTCTCATCTGCTTTTGCCTCCTCTGCCTCTCTCTTACCAATGAGGGGAGGGGCAGGATCACATTCTGAGGTGTCTAACTGAAATTCCACCATGTCTATCCCACTGGCCAGGGTAGTTCATTAGAGAAATAACTTGGGCCAAGTCAGAAGAAATGGTCTGTAATCCTATTTCCACCATTTACTAGCTGAGTGATCTTAGAAAATGCATTTAACTTCTTTTGGGATTGACTGCTTTATTAAAAGTCAAAGGAGCCTAGGTAAGAGTTGACAACCTAAAGTTCTGTGAATTCCTTTAGCTTTACCCTATATGAAAATTAATTCATAATGAATATTACAGGGCTGGTGTGCCTTATGTTTTCATTTAACATTCTTTTAGGTGGTTTTGGCAACTCATGGTTAAGTTGGTAGAAGATACAATAACCAAATCGTGTTTTTTCGAAAATTTCAAAAAAAGTATAACATTTTCAAATGCCTATTTTTTAATATTGATGCGATTCATAGTCTCCTTATATTAACTCTTGCAAAATCTTTCTTGGGTATACCTCCTCAATACAATCAACATGGAGAACCTCATGCAAAATGTCTATGCCCAAGATGCTATAATATTTGCTTGCTAAAAATATCAGATGCCAGAATAATTGCAACAAAGTTTCTCGGAATTATGATATAAACCTTTAAATTTCAAAATAGTTTTTCCACTGAGAGGTAGCATACAACAGAGAAGAATATTATAAATCTTTACACACAAGTAACAACTAGTGAGAGTATATAGCATCTAAACAACTTCCTTCTTTCTATGTGTATATATATATGTATGCACAAACATGTATACATGTCTTAGTCAGTTTTATGCTATTATAACAGAATACTAGAGTCTGAAAAATTTGCAAGGGATAAAGATTTATTTCTTACAGTTCAGGAGGATAGGAAGTCCAAAGTTGAGGGGCTGCATCTGGTGAAGGCCTTCATGCTCCATCATTCCATGGTTGAAGGTGGAAGGGAAAGAGACCTTGCATAAGAGTGAGCAAGAGAACAAGAGACTGAACTTACTTTCATAAGAGCCAAATCTCATAATGACCAACACCCATGATAAGGACACTATTCCATTCATGAGGGCAGATCCTTCTTAACCTAATCACCTCTTAAAGGTCCCACCTCTCAACACTGTTGGCATTATTATAGTTTTCTTATGATGAAAAAATTTCCAAACAAGTGGATTCTACTATTTGGAGAAGTGGGCAAGTTTTACACAAGGAGAAATTTCTAGCCAAAATGTATGCCAACTAAGCAAGACTTTTGGAATGGAAACATTTTGCTGCACTTCATACCTTGCTTCTGACTCTAGATTCACTGCTTGAAAACCATGAGGATGAAAGAAGCACCCATGCCACCCCACCAAATGAGACTGTGGCTCAACCTGTTCAAAGATCAAATAATGTAAAATGGGAATACCCAAGGACTCTGCGGCAATTGACATGAACATTTTTTTACCTTCTTGTTTCTTTCTTGGGTTCTTATGTTGTATTTTCCTTCACTAGTACCTGTTTTTCCTCTTCAAAATCCTTCAAGCTAGAAGTTTTGGAGGATTCCACAAATAGCCCTACATATAATCCCTCATGGCTTTCATAAAGACCCTGGAATTTGTTCTACATGAGTCCTTCCTGACCTCTCTTATCCTGGGGTCACAGACTTCCTCACAAGTAGCTCTGCTGAACACTAGTGTAAGCAAACAGTGCTGAGAATGGTGGGTGCTATGTGTGCAAGTGCAGTCTTATTGTTGAAGTGTATCTAGAACAAGGACATTTGACCAAATACATAGCTGATCCCTGGAGTTTCATTATACAAATGAAATCCTCCAACTTCCTCCTCCCCTTAATCTCTTCATTTTATTTTCCTGGAGAGCTCCAGTGTCTTTGATAAACATAGTCTTTAGCAGAGCTGTTAACACATAGATTGAGAAAAAAGTGGGGTTCAGCTTTTATTCCTGCTGCTAATCTTCTAAAAGGGGGTAGGTTGTCCAGAAGATGAGATATTAGTGGAAGATGAAATGCTGTATTTATCTTAAGAAATCTCCATATTCATATAACAGCATATTTTACCTATATCTTCTGTGAACAACTCTGTGGGGAAGATTTATCATATTGCATGTATCTAAGCTCCCAGTTGCCTAAGCTATATAGAAATGCCAAGGGGAAGATAAATACCCAAATATATAATATTAGTTTTTCTCCATCTTTAATGTATGGGGGATTTTGCAAGGGTCAGTCTTGGTGGCCACTTTTTCCACACTCTGGCTATGTGATTTTTTATGAGTTCTGTATAATCTCCTAGCACATTTTTATTTGATCTAGCAATATTGCCTAGAAATTTATAATTGGGGTTATTGTCCTGAGAAAGCATGTTGCCTCAGTATGGTAAGAAATACATAATTTGTGAGAGTGATTGTAAATACCACCCCAGTGTAGCCATTTTTGTGTTTAGCTCAGATGGACTAAGTCCTAGGAATGCCACTAACATGAGATTGTAGATGTAGTTAAAATTGTCAAACCCTGGAATTCATTCTGGGCCAAGCTAACACCAAGGCTGGAGTCAAAGACATCAGTTTTTCTTGGGGAATAGCGCCTTGGGCCATTGGTTGTAGAAAGTGGGGCTTGTTCTCATTCCCACTCTGTAGTCTAATAAGCGATTATCTTAGGAAATCCCTATTTTGTAGTTTGTGGCTAGTAGCAGATGTGGAGGGAATTGGTTAGGTGACAGGGGAACTCGGTTTATAATAAAAATGTTTTCATTTTTCCAAGAACTCTTCTCTTTCATACCATTTTTGTTCATAGTATATACCTTAAAACTTCCCCCCAAAATGTAAGGTCAGGATCCTTGAAAAACTGTTCATTTAGAAAGAACTGAAATGATACATTACTGCATTTTTCTCTCCTGTTTAATTTCTGAATCCTTCATCATACTGTGGGTCCAATAAAATATATAGACATATCCTCTTTTTATGGTGATTTTTGTGTTGTAACATAGGCTGCCCTTACTCTGAAAAAGACATCCAGATTGGAAGAATTGTATTCTAATCTCTGTAAGTGTGCAAGTGTGCATTATGGTTTTTTTTTCTTTTTTTTCTTTTTTCGGGACCGGGGATTGAACGCAGGGGCGTTTTACCTCCGCGCTACACCCCCGGCCCTATTTTTTTATGCTTTATTTTTGAAACCGGGTCTCACGAAGTTGCGGAGGGCCTCACTAGGTAGAGAGAGAGAGAGAGAGAGAGAGAGAGAGAAAGAGAGAGAGAGAGAGGGAGGAGAGAGATAGATCGATCGATCGATTGATCGTGTGCACGCGCATGCGCGCTGAGGTTGGCCGCGAACCCGGATCCTCCGGTCTCCGCCTCCCAAAGTACTGGGATTACAAGCGTGCGCCACCACGCCCGGCATGCATTATGGTTTTTGAGCAAGTCAGTTTATGCATCTTTACCCCCCTACTCAGGTTCTTTTTGGTCTCTAGGAAGGTTCAGGTGCCGTATTAGTCTCCAATGTTTAGCCAATTGAAGTGACCACCCATTTCATGTAAAGCTTTTATTGGAGAGCTGCCTACTCCTACCATAAAGGATGGATTGGCATTCTTTGACTCTTTTCTTTCCTGGTCTGCTCTCTTTTGTTCATGATAGCTGTGAGTATTGGAATAAAGTTCTTGCACAGGTAACAGAACTCTCAGAGAGTGTAATGATAGGAAGCACTCTCAAGGGAGAGCTGTCCAAGGCAGTAAAAGCTTATGCACCAAAGACGTGTATGCGTTCAGAAGTGATCACAGGGATGAATCCTAGTCAGTCTGCTTCAGCAGAGGTGGTGGCAGGAGCTATGGACATGGGTCCAAACTAATTCACATACTTTTCTGAACCAGAGAATCTGTGATTTAGAGCAGAAGGCCCTCTTACTGACTAAGCTTGGGAGAAGTTGTTGGTTGGCTAAACAAAGAGTCAGTTTGAGCACAGAATTATTTAAAAATCATTATATCTGAAATATTTCATTTGACACACATCAAATATATATTCATTTGCTTAATTTTGATGGTGTTGTTTGGGGTACTGGATGACTGATTGGACTCTGCAAAAATCACACCCATAATTTATTTCTAGTTCAGGTTTCTTTAAAGTGAAAGGGAGCTTAATAGTGCTTGGGAAATTATCTCAGTGGGTTTTTTTCAGTGATGCTTTTTAATCAAGTTTCTCTAAACATTGAGTTTACTTTTAATGGAAACTGTAACTGGTTTTCACTCATATTTAATCAGTTTATCTAAAATTTGTTTTAATTATGCAATCATAATAACAACTACAACTGGCATAAACAAGTTTGTGGCAAGAAGAACTTCTCTGTATTTAGAATACAACTTACCTAAGAGGAGTAGAAGCATTCAGGCACTTTGCAAGTCTACACAGGCAATTTACCATCCCAAATACTGACTCCTTGTAGCAGTGTGCTCAGTGGGAGCTGATGGGTTCAGCTTTTGCCCTCAAGGTGTTGGGGTCTTGTCAATAGAGGCTGTCTGTATTGAGTATTAAACCTTTCATGTAGTAGGAGGCCCATTACAAACGTATTACAGTGATGTGGTGATGTAGTTCCAGGATGGCCCATGCCAGATTTGCAAAATAGACTATTTGCCTATTGCTGCCATGCTCCTCCACTTCCATGTGCTATATCCTCATTCACTTGGTCCTCAAACTCAGCACATGATTTGGCACTCATGCTCCAACAGTGTTTCAGCTTAATTGTCACCTAACTACATTGTAGGCTCCATAGGGACATTGTGAGTAGGCATCCTGGTAAGGAGGTTGATGAAGTAGTGTCTTGGTGAAAATAATTCAGGTGCAGTGTATGATTCCAGGAGGAATTGCCCAGAGATTACAAAATAAAAACATAAAGCTCTCAAATTAGCCCCAAATGTTATAAAGGTAGTACCATATAATATAAAGAAAAGTAGCTTCCAGGAGACCCACACTCTAGATCTTTCTGGGCGAATCACTGCCCATTTCTGACTCTTCATTTTCTCAAATGCAAAATGCAGGGGTCAGTTGAAGTGTTCTCTGAGCTCTAACTGCCAATGATTTTAATGGATCTCCATGAGGAAGATCATGAAAGGTTTTTAATATTGATAGAATGGAAAACACTTGGTGTTCCAAACATTTGAGAGCCTTAGAGCTTGCAAGGAATTGTTTTTCTTAAGATCCAAATGAATTGGTATGCCCTGGAAAATTGAAGCAATGTCGGTGCACTCCCATTCCACTGTGCCTTAAGGAGGGCCATATTAATGTTTGCAGAAGTTGACTGAAGAAAGAACGTAAGTATAGGAGGAGTAATTTTAGTTCTCATCCATTTTGTAGTTTCTATTTATGTCCTACTTAAACACTTGAATAAAGACAACATTTTTTCTCAGTTCAGAATAAGTGATCAGATGTTTTAAACCACCTCAAATAATTTAAGGATCAAGGATAATTATAAACATACAGTTAAATAATAAAAATGAGCCAGGTGTGGTGGCGCACGCTTGTAATCCCAGTACTTTGGGAGGCGGAGACCGGAGGATCCGGGTTCATGGCCAGCCTCAGCGCTCTCGCTCTCTCTCTCCCTGTCTCTCTCTCTCTCTCTCTCTCTCTCTCTCTCCCTGTCTCTCTCTCTCTACTTAGTGAGGCCCTCCGCAACTTAGTGAGACCCGGTTTCAAAATAAAGTATAAAAAATAGGGCCGGGGGCATAGCGCGGAGGTAGAATGCCCCTGCGTTCAATCCCCGGTACCACAAAAAAAAAATGAACAGATAACCTATTTGCACAGGGACATTGTGAGGTAGCAACCTGGTAAGGGGGCTTGGTAGAAGTAATGCCCATACAGGCATTATTTATTAACATAAAGGAAGCTGCAGGTTTTCAAACTGCATCAGGCTGGAAGGATGATACCAGATGTATAGTCCAAAGGGTCAGTATTTCTTATACCAGCTCCTTTGGAAACCTCCTCCTCCTCCTCCTCCTCCTCCTCCTCCTCCTAAATGGTACTGGTGATTGAACCCAGGGGCATTCTACCTCTGAGCTACACCACTAGGCCTATTTATTATTATTATTATTATCATTATTATTATTATCATTATTTATTTTGTAACAGGGTCTCACTAAGTTGTTGAGGGCCTTGCTGAGTTGCTGAGGCTGGCCTTGAACCTGTGATCCTTCTATCTCAGCCTCCCAAGTACTAGGATTACAGGCATGCGCCACTAAGTCCAGCTATTCCTGCTTGTTTTGACATGAGATTTAATAATAAGCCCAACACATGTGCCATTAAGTCCTAGAAGGCAAGTGGAAGGTCTGTGTCAAGCTGACAGTTCTATATTCTGTTAGTGATTTTGTAAGTGGAATTTGACAAATGCCACAAGTTTAACTTAATTTAATTCTTGAGATATTTCTGAACCAGTAGCTCTACACATTGCAAACTAATGGTAAATAACATAACAGAGGTGTTTTGTTAAGGGCTGAGTCTTATAATTTCAGATTTAGGGGACGATTTTGAAGTGTCAAATACTGCATCTTCTCTCATTTAAGCTTTTTGGAATCTACAGAAGCTTGGCAATCTACATCCCTTGTCTCATCATTACCTTTTAACTTGTCACCAACCACTCCTTTTTGAATTCTTCTTTACCATCTGACTTTTTTTTTACATTGTACACACAAAACTACAATGGTTTAGGTAAAAATGTATTTGACTCCAGTATGACTTCTTGTTTTTATTTTTTCAGAACTAACTTAATTTTTTGATTAGCATTATCAGTTGGACATATCAATGGGGTTCAGTGTAATATTTTAACATATGCATACAGCATGCACTGATCAAATGAGCATAATTAGCATTTCTTTCTCTTTATTTATTTATGTTGAGGCTTTTTCAGGATGCATTGACATTGAAGTTGCTCCCTCCTTTTAAAGTAATGCAAGCATATTATCAGCATTCTTTTACTTAATATCTCTGCATTAATGTACCTCATGTTTTGTCTGTTTAGATCATATTTAACATTCTGATGACAAATGTATGAGTTCTAACTGATTTTTATATTTTCCCCTTTATATATAGGTATACTTATGATAGAACAATGAAAACCAGAAGGAAATACAGCTATATTATTCAAACTACAGATAATTTCTAATCATTGGTCTGTATATTTTTGCTTACATGTCAACAGTATTTATAATGCCAAAAGAATGTTCACAGTTACTTTCAATATAAGAAAAATGAGTACTGCTCAAGGACAGACTATAGGACACCCAAATCCAGATGGGAACTAAAATTTCTGTCACTTCCAATTTTCCCCCATATGGTGATAGTTCTTTTTATATTTAGAAATTATCTGCATCTTAAAATTGTATTCAGAAACATTGGTGTGCCTAAGAATGGAGTTATAACTGCCCAAGGATGTCTGAAATTTAATTTGTCCTTAGCCCATAGCAAAATACAAGTGAATGCAAGAAATCCACTCCCAACACTTTGAATCTCTGGTTATTAGCTCCATTTTCTCCATTGTTCTCACCCTTTGCATGCTAATCAGATGAAATGTCTCTTGTATATCCATCTCTGCAGACTTCTGTGCCATTTCCTTGCATTTAGGAGGGACCTGTCACTCTTCGCTGACTTTGTCCTAATAATTCCCTTTCCCTGCATGCTTTGCTTGTCCACAGGGATGAAATACTCTATAGAAGGAAGACCTAACTTGAAGCTATAAGCCCAGCAGCCAGGCCCTGTCGTTAGGTGTGAATACTGACTTCTATGTATTCAATTGCATGATGTTCCAGACGTACAAGCTTGATATGTGTGCTGCTGGCTTAACACAATGGCCTGTCATAAGTCTAATGGGACTTGTGGAGTTGTTATCTTGTCAGTGACAGATATACTTTAGTGCACTGACTTTTGACCCCATCTGCCCCCCCAAAAAAAGGCCAGTGGAGCAAAAGGAAACTTCAAAGAATAGGAGAGTGGTTACCCTTTCCAAGCAGAAAGAATGTGGACCTCAATCAGCCTCATTATCAATCACATCTGACTTCCCACCAATTGGAAGACACTTCATTTAGTGATCTAGTGCTGCATGTCTCTTCCTCCTCTGGACAGGATGGATATCAAAGACCTCAGATGCCAGTTCCCTTTCTTTCATTTCTCTAATATTATTAGTGCACTGTAAAAAAATCACACTTTCTTTCCCCCATCAGAAAAATATCTTTTGTGGCTGGGCATGGTGGCGCACGCTTGTAATCCCAGTACTTTGGGAGGCGGAGACCAGAGGATACGGGTTCGTGGCCAGCCTCAGCTCTTTCTCTCTCTCTAACTAGTGAGGCCCTCTGCAACTTCGTGAGACCCGGTTTCAAAATAAAGTATAAAAAATAGGGCCAGGGGTGTAGCACAAAGGTAGAATGCCCCTGGGTTCAATCCCTGGTACCGCAAAAAAAAAAAGAAAAATATCTTTTGTCCCTAAAGAGAGAGGATTCTTAAGTCATGCTGACTTACTTAGAAGGAAAAAGTAAAATGCATTAGTTCAATTTAAGCACCAAAGACTGTTATCATCAATGACCTGTTTAAGCAGGGCATATCATGGGGATTAATGACAGACTCAGGAGAGCTGATGACCCACAGCAAAACCAAAGGGCTAATAACCTCCATCAGTCATTTAATTCCTGGGGAAAACCCATTCTGAGGTAATTATTGCTGTTAAAACTTGAAAAAAACCAGAGGTGCATGAGTTATATTAATGAGCTCTGATCATTTTATTTTTATAATATTAGCCCAAGAAAGTAAGTGGATTTAAAAATGTGAGTTTCTCTTTTTAATTTCTTTTTTTTTTTTGAGGTACAGGGGATTGAACACAGGGGCGTTCTACCTCCACGCTACACCCCCGGCCCTATTTTTATGCTTTATTTTGAAACCGGGTCTCACAAAATTGCGGAGGGCCTCACTAAGTAGAGAGAGAGAGAGAGAGAGAGAGAGAGAGAGACAGGGGGAGAGAGAGAGAGAGAGAGAGGG
>PVJS01054618.1:0-12902 GCA_004027185.1 Glis glis | reverse complement strand
TTTTTTTTTTTTTTTTTTTTTATTTTTTTTTTTTTTTTTTTGCGGTACCGGGGATTGAATGCAGGGGCGTTCTACCTCTGCACTACGCCCCCGGCCCTATTTTTTTTTATGCTTTATTTTGAAACCAGGTCTCACAAAGTTGTGGAGGGCCTCACTAAGGGGAGAGAGAGAGAGAGAGAGAGAGACAGGGAGAGAGAGTGAGAGCTGAGGCTGGCCGTGAACCCGGATCCTCCGGTCTCTGCCTCCCAAAGTACTGGGATTACAAGCGTTCGCCACCACTATTCTTTATTTTGAAACAGGGTCTCTCTAAATTGCGGAGGACCTCACTAAGTAACCCCGCTCTAAGTGGTGTTTTATAGGTTGTTGAAAGATAAACTTAAGCCAGGCAAGGTGGTGCATGCTTGTAATCCCAGTACTTGGGAGGCTGATACAGGAGGATCTTGGGTTTGTGGCCAGCCTCAGTAATTTAGTGAGGCCCTCCACAATTTAGAGAGACCCTGATTCAAAATAAAAGAAGAAAATAGAGCTAAAAAAAACCCCAAAACAAAACGAAAAGATCGACTTAGGCACATTAACTTTTTTTTTTTTGCGGTACCGAATATTGAATCCAGGGGCGTTCTACCTCCGCGCTACACCCCCGGCCCTATTTTTTATACTTTATTTTGAAACCGGGTCTCACGAAGTTGCGGAGGGCCTCACTAAGTAGAGAGAGAGAGAGAGAGAGAGAGAGACAGAGAGAGACAGAGAGAGAGAGACAGAGAGAGAGCTGAGGCTGGCCACGAACCCGGATCCTCCGGTCTCCGCTTCCCAAAGTACTGGGATTACAAGCGTGCGCCACCACGCCCGGCTTTTTTTATTCTTATTTTGAAACAGCATCTCACTAAGTGGCTGAGGCTGGCCGCCAACCTGAGATCCTCCGGTTTCAGCCTCCCAAGTACTGGGATTACAAGCATGTGCCACCATGCCTGGCTGCACATTAACATTTTAAAGTATTCATTTGAGCAGACAGCAGCGTGGCCTCACTAGATGACTAATGGTTCAGGCTCCACTGGAGGGGCTCCAGGGGACAACTTGTGTTGTTGTTTTCATGGGATATTTTTGTTGCTGGGAATTGAACCCAGGGCCTTGCACACAGTAGACAAGTACCCTAACACTGAGCTATATCCCCAGCCTGGAAGTGCACACAGAAAGCAAGACAAAGATAATATTTGATCTGTTAAAGTGGAACAGTAGTCTTGAAGTCCCTCCTAGAAGTTACTTAGCCATTTCTTTTTTTTTTTTTTTTTTTTTTTTGCGGTACCGGGGATTGAACGCAGGGGCGGTCTACCTCCATGCTACGCCCCCGGCCCTATTTTTTATACTTTATTTTGAAACCGGGTTTCACGAAGTTGCGGAGGGCCTCACTAAGGAGAGAGAGAGAGAAAGAAAGAGAGAGAGAGAGAGAGAGAGAGAGAGGGAAAGAGAGATTGAGAGACCTGAGGCTGGCCGCGAACCCAGATCCTCCGGGCTCCGCCTCACAAAGTACTGGGATTACAAGCGTGCGCCACCACGCCCGGCCACTTAGCCATTTCTTGATAGGTAAAGTTCCTAGCTGTTGGCTTGTGATTGGTTCAGTTACTCTGAGTTGGATTTCTGTTTGCTTATGTAAGAACCTAGAACCTGGTGCCAGTTAAACCTAATGACTTCTCAGTTAAATTTTTAGCAAAGTGAAAATAAAATATTGCCCTTCAAAAAATTTACTAAGTAGTGTTTGTTGGAGTAGAAGGAAGGGAAGAAAGGAGAGGCATGTAATCATTAATAAACTTAATTCAAAAGTAAAGTAAGAGCTGGCGTGGTGTCGCACACTTGTAATCCCAGTACTTGGGAGGCAGGGACAGGAGGATCGCAGGTTCGCTGCCAGCTTCAACTACTTAGTGAGGCCCTCCACAACTTAGTGAGACCCTGTTTCAAAATAAAGAATAAAAAATAGGGCTGAGGGGGTAGCCCGGAGGTAGAATGCCCCTGGGTTCAATCCCCACTACAAAAAAAAGTAAAGTAAAATGTATCATAAGAGAGGGATGAAAAAAAAAAGAATAAAGGAGACCACATCTAACGGTGGACACCAGGAGAGGATGTGTCAATTGAATGGACTCTGAGTAAATCCAAAAGAGGGTATTCAGAGTAGAGCACACAGCCAGAGCAAAGACACAGAGGTGATGAAATCCAAGATCTGAGTGATAACTCCACACTCTCCTAGAAATTGGACAGTGAATCATATTAAAATAACAATTAGCCAGGCATGGTGGCTCATACATGTAATTCCAGCTACTCAGGAGGCTGAGGCAGGAGGATCACAAGTTCAAGGTCAGCATGAGCAACTTAGCAAGCTCCTGTCTCAAAATAAAACAACAATAACAAAAAGACTGGAGATGAAGCTCAGTGGGAGAGCACTTCTAGCATGCATGATGCCCTGGGTTTAATCCCCAATACCACAAATAAATAAATAAGACAAGATATAACCATCTCTTAGTCCTGCTTTGAACGGGACAGGCTAGGATTACATACATGAATCCATATATACATGCATACACACACTAACATAAATATGCAGCATGTTTTAAAAATGTTTTTTCTCTTTGTTGAAAGCTGCCCATCACAAAAGCACTTTAATATCTTTATGCCAGTTATACCCGCGAATGCCATTACAGCAATGGAAGTTTAATTCACGTAGGAACTCTGCCTTTGGGTTCTAGGAACATCTTCCATGTGCTTTTGGTTAAATAGTATGTCAGAATATCAAGAGAACTGAGTTATAATGCTCAGCGCTGGAATGCTGAATCTTTAGCTACATATGCCTCCCAGCTACAATTTCATGTTTTTTGAAAGACTAATCCAGGCATTACATTATCGTCAGTGACTCCCAAAATATTCTTTGCCAATTATTCTGCTTGTTTTCAAAGGTTCCCTTAGTACAGGTATTTCCTGTTTTATTTCAAAATTAATGATAAATGATAGGCTTTTGAAGGTTTAGAGAATGAACTGTAGTCCAAGAAACATTTTTTTTAATGTTGGATAGGCATTGCCTAAACTGTTCCAACAGTTTTCCTTCTCTCGAGTTGAAAAGGTAATTATTTTTTTCCATAGTCATACATTCTTGAGGACTTAAAGAATATATGTTGAGAAGTTCATTTGCAGAATATATTTTCAAAATGTAAACCTCAGGATACTCTTCATAATGAGTCTCGCTTTTTACATTTATTCAGTTCTGAAGCATTGTCTTTATAATAGCTACCATTCTAGTATTTAATCACTTTAATATGCACTAGTGCTTTTATTCTTAATTGCCAAGAAAACTTAAAAGAGGCGAAACATTTTTTAATTAACAAATGCCCATTTTAGGGAGGATCGGTCAATTTTTCAGCATCACATTGCTAGTGATGGGACTTTGGTTTCCATTTATTTTTCCTTTAAGGAAATGATAGTATTTTAGAAGTCATAAAAGCAAACAGTTCAGTTTCCAATGTTAAAGGCTACTACTGTAAAACCTGAAGGGCAAAGAATATTTTTGAATTTTATCATTATGAAAAAAAACCATCCCACCTGTACTTCAAGTACAAAAACTACCATTTTATTCTTTGCCTGGGCTAATTATTAGGCAGGCTTTTTCCTGTGGATCCAATTGATTTTATCTACCCCTCAAATAGCACCTGAACTCTTTCTCTTGCATAGCTCTGGGCCTGGCTAGTGCATCCTCTGACTCATATTCCATGGTCTGAAATGTACAATATGCTCAAGATTAGGAGGCTCTTTCTGGCCATGAGTGAATGTGACTGGCGCCACTTGCAATCCCTGCAAACCTGGGCAGAGAACCAGAGAATCACACCTGGCACTCTGGTCCTGTCCAAGGAAGACGAAAACAGGGCATGCTGAACTTCAACTGCCAACATGGTCAAGGCTGCCAGGCCCACCACATACCTTTGTTCCGGTCCTGAAGATCACAGTGACCCACTGCCACACCCCAGCCCGAGGCAGAGCCTCTCCTCTCCTCTTCCCTTCTACCACACTGCCTCTGGAATGACAGAAGTGAATCTTAATTTATAGCACGTTTTTGAACCATCAGTTCTACATTAGACCTGAAATTGTTTTTGTTATATATGTGCAGATACACACACATACATACTTACACATACACACATAGGTGTATTTAAAAAGTAAACATCTCAAAATAATAATTCCTTTTTCAGAATTTCATTGTGATCCTGTGCTCCTTTGAGCAACAATCAGAAATTTTAATGTGGTGGTGATAATGATGTCCTTACATTTATTGAAGTTATTGAATTGCTTGTCACAACCACCTGGTGGGTTGGCAGTTAGGTTTATGTGCTGAGAAGTAGGAGGAAAAGTAGTAATGATTAAAAAGACATTTGAGTGCTACTCTTGCCTCTGGCTGGTTTACTTTGGACATCACAAACCCTTTTTTTTCAGGATCTAATATTTGGGAGTATGCTTGAGAAAACAGAGCTTCAGGAAAAGCTAAGAATGACCTCTTTTTGGCTGACTCATTCTGACTTTAAAGTAATACATCTCTACAGAACATGGAGAAAGTTCAAAGTATGCTTTTATTTTCCCCATATTTCTTATTACAGAAAAAATTAATACTGTAACCCATGTATTTGTTTAATTTTTGCTTTTACTTCAGTGGGATAGGCACAGCATACTTGTTATGAAAGAAAACATGATAAACACCATCAGTCCTTTCTTTTTTACTTCTTCTTTTTTTTTGGCTAGGCACGTGCTCTACCACTAAGCTATAGCCCCTGCCCTGCATTGCCCCTTTCTTTCAGTCTTCTTGGTGCTTTTCCAGCCACACAAACTGTAGAAGTGGAGTTAAGGTTCTTACTGGTCTTACTGGTCTTCACTAGATTGGTCTTAAAGCACATAGATAGGAACATAAGAATAGTCTGGGGCTAGGGGTGTAGCTCAGTAATAGAGTGCTTGCCTAGCACTTGTGAGACTCTGGGTTCAATCCTCAGCATTGCAAAAAATAAAAAAATAAAAAAAATTCTGTGGCAGCAGAACCATGTCTCAGAAAGAACACAGGCTTGGATTAGAAATCCGTACAAGATATTTAACTTGTCAGAGTTTGTTTCCCAATGTAAAATGGTGAAAATGCCTGCTGTATGTTGTCTTTATTATGATTAAAAGGTATTATATCCGGGCATGGTGGTGCACATCTGTAATCCTAGTATTTGGGAGGCTGAGACAGGAGGAATGCAGGTTTGAGGGCAGCCTCGGCAATGTAGGAAGACTCTCAGCAACCTAGTAAGATCTTGTTTCAAAAAAAATAAATAAATAAAAATAAAAGGGCTGGGGCTATAGCTTGGTGGTAGAATTACCCCTGGATTCAATCCCTAGTAACACACATATAGACACACACACACACACACACACACACACACACACACACAGAGTATTATGACTATAAAAATGCTCACATTGTACTTGGCACATAATAGGCTCACCAGCACTTTCCACAGGGACTAATGGAAAACTATACTATAGTTTTAACTGTAACAGTCTAGTACATTGGTCCTCTCTACTCTCAGGCCAATTTCAAAGTATAATTTTCAAAGTTCAAATTTTGTTTTCTCCAGTTCCCTCCTCCAGATCCTACTGCCAAATTACCTCAGAACTGACTAATCAGGGCTACCTTGCTGCTTTCCAGATTACCAACCTTTTTTTTGTGTGTGTGGTACTGGGGATTGAAGCCAAGGGCATTCTACCTCTGAGCTACACCCCCAGCCCTATTTTTTATTCTTTATTTTGAAACAGGGTCTCACTAAGTTGCGGAAGGCCTCACTAAGTAGCTGAGGCTGGCCGCGAACCCGGATCCTCCCATCTCAGCCCCACCCCCACCGGCACCCCCCACCCCCGAGTACTGGGATTACAAGCGTGAGCCACCACGCCCAGCAATCACCAACCTTTGAAACTGAAAACTTTTCAAAATCCAATTTTCCATTTTAGATCATGCAACTCATGACCTTGGTCCTACAAGACCCCATGGCTTCCTGTTTTCCCCTAGTGCTTCTCTGTGGCTGCAGCAACAAGGGAATCAAACAGCTCCCTGAATCACAGTTCTTGCTCAGTATCCCCTGTGCCAGTTCTCCACATAGTGAACACTGGGAACACCCAGGAACCTCTTAAACAATCAGAGACATGCTGATTCGGATTCAGTAGTCTATCACCAAGTGTGCATGGAGATGTGCCCCATATTTAGCTAGAGTAAATCACCACCAAGTATTTGTTTCACTCTATATTTTCTGAGGACCCTGATTCCTTCTAATTTGCTCTGTATAATCTCAGTCCTCTTGTTTGATGACTAAACCGCTTGGCTTTTCCCTAGAGGCTTCAGAATCTCAAATTATTCTAGTTCTCCAAAAACTTTCTCTAGTTCTCATGCTCCTCTCTCTTGCATCTCTTCTCTAACCTTGAAAGAACTATTCATTCTCATCTCCCTTGAGTGCCCTCCACTCTTCCCTCCTAACTGGTGCATGGGAGGCCCCTCTGGATTGCTCTCTCTGAACTATCCCCACTGTGGCCACACTCTCCCTCTGCCTTGACATTCCTGTTGGCCTTGGTTGCTATAGCAATGTCTTCCCTTGGTTCACCTCCAACTGCATTCAGAATTTACTAGGAGCTGGTTGCCTGCCTGGGCTGGAGCCCTGGCCTGACCTCTCCCCCTCTTGGCAGGACACGTCCCCAGGGTGTGATGACAGAGGGCTTTGCTGTTGCCATTCTGCACCACGGCCAACTGGGCCTGCCAGAGTTGCCATAGGATTTGACTGCTAAGTTCCAGGGCTTGAGCAGGCTGCAGAAGCACTCTGGCCTCTGGACCCTGCCTGACTGCGAGGGTTGTTCTGTGCAACCAGTGTACATCTCCCCACAGCCTGGGACATGGGGCCAGGGGAAATGCTTTCAGATGCAACATGCCAGAGCCATTAGTGCTCCTGGGAGATGCCTAGGAACCAGGGGGTCAGGGAGAAAGGCTGGCATGAGGGTTAATGATGCTTTTCTTATGACTCATGGATTACCATCTCCACAGACTGATTCCACACTTCCAGCTCTGTCCAGCTCTGTTCTTACCAAACTAAAACTGGCAATATGCTGCCTGCTAGACACCTTCCCCTTCTCTCCTCCTACTGCCTTGATTTAAAAGGAAACATCATCCCTCTTCAAAACCTATTCTACACTTTGTTATGTTTGTCTGTAATTCTCCTTATTACTCAGGATTGAAAATATGGTCTTATATTGGTTTTCTTGTAAGCTTCCCACCCACTAGCCTTTGACTGATGTATTTTAATGCCTCTTTGAAATGACTCCTCTCTTCTTTTCTATTGATTTTATGGGTGGTAAGCCACGATAAGTATTAATGATACTTATTATTAACAATAATAATATGAATAACAATAGTATTAAATATATAATAACTATAAAATAACCTGATACAAGATATCTGCAATATTACTTGCTCAAGTTAATACTCTACTCAAAATTCTCATTGCTTAAGAATTTAAATTATAGCTGGGAGTGTAGCCCAGTGGTAGAGCACTTGTCTAGCATGCATGAATACCTAGATTTAGTGCCTAGCACAGGGGGAAGAAAAAAATCCTTAAATCAAACCATTTGATTTCACATTCCAGGCCTTGGCCATGTCTCTATTAACCCCTCAGTATTCCTTGGGAGGAGTTCATTAGTTCATTGCTTCTCCCGATTAAATTGTGTTATCATTCATTCATGATTGAGCTCTTTGGAACGGTCATTCTGAGGTCAGCATTCACCATACATACTGTCAACAGTTCTGCTTCCTGACTTTTTTCAGATCTACCACTCTTCCCCTTTCCCACCTGGTTTTCATCTCAGGCTTAAGTCAAGCTTCTCTCTCTCTCTCTCTCAGAGAGAGAGAGAGAGAGAGAGAGAGAGAGAGAGAGAGAGAGAGAGATATCTTCTTTATTTATATGTCTCTATTTTTCCTTCAGGTCAATAGCTCTTAGTTTTGGGTCCCTGATGAACAGCATCAACATTATCTGGGAACTTCTTAAAATGTAAATATTCATGCTTCCTCCTAGACTTATTGAATCAAAATTCCAGAGATGGGGCCAGCTTGTGTGTCGTATACCAAGTCTCCTGGGGATTCTGATGCTCCTTGAAGTTTGAGAACCACAACTCCAGTTCATGGTTTTCAGAGTGAGAAAGTCTTGGTCTGCCTGATTATTCCCCCAAGAACACTGCAAGATATTTGGGACCTTTCTGTTTCTGATAGTATATATCTGACAGCTTTGGAAAACTCAGTTTTTATTGTATAGATAGCCTATCTCTTAAAAATTATTATTATAAAGATGATAAAATGAAAAATCAGAACAAAGTAAAGTAAGAGGAGGCTAATATGCTAATCACAAAGTTTACTATTGTTCTCATAGTATCTCTGAGCTTCCTAGCAGCAAGGAAAAGAGGGAAGGTAATATCTTTCTTGTCCTGTTTCTCCTAGAGGAAGTAAAAATTCTATTTGTAAATCTCAAATGAAATTTCCTATGTGGAACCTTCTAGAGGAGCTTCAGCAAAGGTTTTATACCATATGCATCAATGGTTTTCACATGACTAGTTTATGTTTGTTATAAAAAAAATTGTGCCAATGCTTAGCATGCAAGAAAGAGGAGCTGTTACTAAATCTGTGACAAGAACTCACTATGCTGTTTCTCATAGTTTGGTAATTGGAAGGGAAGAGTTAATTTTCCCCAGGAAGCTGGCCACCAAGAACATAATGCAGAGTCTTGTCTTACAGTATGATCCATTCCAGGTGGACCCTGTTGAAGACAGGAAAGGTGTGAAATGGGTGGGCCATTATCCACAGGAAAGAGTAAACATCTAAAGGGGCATAGCCCTGACAGGTCCCAGGCCCTGTCTGACTAGGCCCAAGGTCACTGAACCTGAACAAGGTGAGTTTAGACTTGAGCACAGGATTCTACATCAAGTAAAAGCCAAATGCAGTGAGACTAGAACTGGAAGACAAGGGCTTTCATTGTGGGGATGGAGTGCTTTAATTTGGTACTTGATAATAAAGGACATAATAAGACTTTTGTGAAATTCGGAACTTAAACACCATCTGTCATTTATCAGCCATATGACCTTATCAGACGAGACAATGCATGGGAATGCTTTGGGAACTAAAACTACTGTGTAGGTTGATTATTTTTCATACATGGCCAGGGAGATAAATCTTTTTTTTTTTCGGTCCTGGGGATTGATCCCAGGGGTGTTCTATCTCTGAGCTACACCCTCAGCCCCCCCTTTTTTGAAACAGGGTCTTGCTAAGTTGCTGAGGGTCTCACTAAGTTTCTGAGGCTGGTCTTGAACCTGTAATCCTCCTATCTCAGCCTCCCAAGTACTGGGATTACAGGTGTGTACCACCATGCCCAACTAAGGAAATTATCTTTATTTATTTTCTTCATATATGCATAATAAATTAAGAGATGAGGGCTATTTCAGGGGGGCTGTTTATGCATTTCCTGATGTGGGCCACACATTTCTCAAGTCTTCTTCCACCCTGAACCCCAGCTTACATGGTGGTATTTACTGAGTGCCTATTGCTTGCCAGGTGCTGTGGAAGGTTAGCACCCATTTCACATATGAGGATATTGTAGCACCAATATGTTAAATTCTTTATCCAAGCTCTCACAGAAAGACTAGGACTTTTTAGACTTGGCTTCCATTAGAAGAGAAGGAGGAAAAGGAATAATAATAATAATAATAATAACAACAACAACAACAACAACTGACTCAGGGCCTGGCACTTTGTCAAATATTTTACGTGCATTATCTCGTTTGATCGGCACAACCACCCTATGGAGATGAATATTAGTCACCCAGTTTCACAGTTGAGGAAACAGAAGTTCAGAGTCTTTAAGGGATATGCCCAAAGTAATTCAGCTGGGATTGAAATTCATCCTTCCTGGAGACCTGGATTTGCACTATGTTCTACTGCCTCCCAGAGTAGAGCAGGGATAAGAACCATCACATCCTCACTTCCCAACAGATGAGTTCATTAATAGCAAA
This sequence comes from Glis glis, assembly GCA_004027185.1. Classification (NCBI taxonomy): domain Eukaryota; kingdom Metazoa; phylum Chordata; class Mammalia; order Rodentia; family Gliridae; genus Glis; species Glis glis. The sequence continues at coordinate 2,813 of PVJS01054618.1, read as the reverse complement.
TTCCTGGAAAAAAATGTTTCCTAGAATATAATTCTTTCCCCAAATTTAAGTACAGTACTGAAAATAAAACAATGTGATTGTTCCCCTAGAGATTTCTAAGGCAATTTAGACTTATACTGTATTTAAATGGAATCTAAAACATCCCATGCTAGAGAGTAAATTTTAAAAATCATTAACTATATATCATTTTTCCAGTATTATCTTCTTTAATACTACAAACAATTTCAACTCATTCCTTTTCTTGATCCTTCTCTTACATTCTTAGAGATACTATATTTATCTTCCTATAAAACGATTAAGGTGAGGAAAATAACCAAGGTAAGGAAAGAGAACTTTTTTGCTTTCTGGAGTGTACTTGGCCTGATTCTGCGAAAAGAATGTATAGAGGATTAAGTATACTTTTTCTCCCTAAATTGTGCTTGTTATTTCCTACCTCCCAGCAAGACTAGCTACATAATTTGCAGGTCCCAGTATAAAATAAAAACTAGGGGTTCCTTGTTCAAAAATTATTAATATTTCAAGACAACAACAGTAGGGCACAAATGGGCATGCAGGGCTTTCTAAGTGGGGCTCCCCATGCACCTCAAGCTCATGAAACCAGCTCTGCCTCCCAGTACTTTTGTAGCTCCGGGGGCACAGCATAACAAACAGCTTGGTTTAACCAAGGGTTAAATAGTGTTGGTGAGCAAGTAGTTGGTCTTCTTAGTGTTGACCAGTTGAGGAATCCCAGGAGATATTGCTATCACAGTCACCTATGGCATTTTTTCTAAAATAAGAGCTCATATAGGTGCATAATTGCCGTAAGTTCTTCATTAATAGCCATTCTAATGTTCTATTAAAGTCAATAACTATATATATATATATATATATATATATATTCGGTACTGGGGATTGAACCCAGGGGCATTCTACCTCTGAGCTACACCCCCAGTCCTATTTTTTATTCTTTATTTTGAAACAGGGTCTCACTAAGTTGCGGAGGGCCTCACTAAGTAGCTGAGGCTGGCTGCAAACCTGGATCCTCTGGTCTCAGCCTCCCAATTACTGGGATTACAAGCACGCGCCACGATGCCTGGCTTAAGTCAATAATTATATGAAACACTTTTAAAGGTAAATGTAATAATCTAGAATAATGATATTGATTTTCTATGTTAGTGAAATATGTATAATTTCTTGCCCAAGAGGAGGTATATTTGGCCCATGATCTTGTTGGCTATCATTGTTTAGTGAGCTAAAAAGGGGAATGACACAGAAGGAGACCAAAGGACCTTGGCAGAGCAGGGAGGAAAGCACCAGCCCCGCCCTTGTTTCTGCCTCTGTGCGCACTCCATTCACCCACAAATGAGAGAAACACTGGGAGTAACGGGGCCAGGTACAAACCCAGGAAATAGGACACTCTTCTATGTAGAATCTAGATATGTACAAAGATTTAAAAAAAAAACTTGCAGTCTTCTAAAATAATTTTTTCTAGAATAAACTGTTTCAGTGATTAGAATAATTAGATTGTGGAGGAAATTTTAAAAGATTACTTTGCCTGCTAAAATTTAACACCTAATCAGTGAACAATATAAAAAATATAAATCTTTGAACTACCTCTTATCCCTCTCAACTTCCACCTAGATTTTCCTTCAAGACCCTGAAAATAGGCAAAGGGAAATTTAAAACAAACAAACAAACAAACAAACAAACAAACCCCAATAAGACAAAAATAACACTTAACCCATAACTTAAAAGTGCAAAGAGAAAGACACTTAATGGAACATTGGCAAAATAAATAATCAATCTGGCTTAAAGCTTTTGAAATCAAGTAACCAGTTTTTCTTGGGTGGGTGCTAGGATAGAAGAAGTGCATAGAAAGAATACTATAAAATTGCCACCTAGAACAATAATCTCTTCCTTTGAAATGAGTTTCATAATGGGATTGATGATGGTTAAGTCTACATATTAAATGTCACCTTGAAAGCTGGACATGGTGGTGCACGCCTATAATCCCAGTGCTTAGGAGGCTGAGATAGGTGGATCACAGGTTCAAGACCAGCTTCAGCAACATAGCAAGACTCTCAGCAACATTGTAAGACCTTGTTTCAACATAAAAAATAAAAAGGGCTGGGTATGTGACTTGAATGTAGAATGCCCCGGGTTCAATCCCCAGTAAAACACATACACACACACACACACACACACACACACACACACACACCTTGGAAAGCAAAAGTTACCTTTGAAAGTATAGGATACAGTCAATAAAATAAAAAGTGTATCAAGGATTATGAGTTGTCAAATTTAGTGAAAGAGTTAGAAGAAATAAAGAATCACATTTTAGAAATAAAGAACAGAAAGCCAAGGTAAAGAGGAGCTACGTACAAAGGCATATTGCCTATGAAAAGGCTAACCCATCACTCACAGAAAACACAATTTAGGTATAAGTCTAGCAGAAATTAAGGGGCAAATTACATGTCTCTACAGACAGTATAGAAAAATTGGCTCAAAGTGCTCAACAAAAATTAAAGTTGGGTCTTTACATACAAACTGAACTAGATGATTCAGAAAGACAATTTTCTGGAATTGCCATAAAATTGAAGTAAATGTTCAATCTGGCCTTAAATAGTGAAAATTATATGCCTTGGTTAGTGATTTCACTTTCTTTAGTTGGATATGATATTTATCCTATATATGTTCATTCAACAAAATTTTCATTGAACATGTACTGAGTGCTAGGCACTATGTTTTTTTTTTTTTGTGGTACCGGGGATTGAACCCAGGGGTGTTCTACCTCCGCGCTACACCCCCGGCCCTATTTTTTATCCTTTATT
>PVJS01054617.1:0-12903 GCA_004027185.1 Glis glis | reverse complement strand
TCGAGCCTACTAGCGTTGGTTTCTATTGCAGTCTTTAATTCGTTTATTGATTCCTTCATTTCGTTCAGAGTTTCTTTCTGATTCTTCCTTAGAGCCTCAACTTCCTCCTTCATCTCCTCTATGCTTGCTTTGAGGCCTTTCATCATTCTGAAGATCAAAATTCGGAATTCTCCATCTTGCATTTCCTGTAGGTCAGAGTTTGATTTTTTGTATTGTTTTTTTATTCTCTACTTCGTTGATTTCTGCTCTGATTTGAATAATTTCCTGTCTTCTACTAGCTTTGGGGTTAGACTGTTCCTGTTTTTCAAGGGCTTTGAGGTGTGTCATTAGGTTATTTATTTGGTGATTTTCTGTTCTTCCTATGTGGGCACTCAGTGCTATGAATTTTCCTCTTAATAATGCCTTCAGGGTGTCCCAGAGATTTTGATATATTGTTTCTCTGTTTTCATTTGTTTCTAGGAATTTCTTAATTTCTCCCCTTATTTCTTCTTTTACCTATTCCTCATTCAGCAGTGTGGTATTCAGTCTCCACGTGTTTATGAGGTTTCTGTGGGTCTTCTTATAGTTGATTTCTAGTTTCATTCCATTATGGTCTGAAAAGACGCAGGGGCGTATGTCACATTTTTTGAACTTGCTAGTACTCACTTTGTGGCCTAGGATATGGTCTGTCTTAGAGAAAGTTCCATGAGCAGCTGAAAAAAATGTGAATTCAGCTGTAGTTGGGTGGAATATTCTGTATGTGTCTACTAGGTCCATTTGGTTTATGGTGTTCCTTAGGTCTGAGGCATCTTTACTGATCTTTTGTCTTGAAGATCGATCTAGTGGTTTGAGAGGTGTTTTGAAGTCTCCCAAATATTATTGTATTGAGATCTATGTGTGATTTAATGTTGCAAAGAGTTTCGTTTATGAAAGTGGTTGCACCTATGTTTGGGACATAAATGTTGGCTATTGTTATATCGTCTTGTTGGATTGTTCCTTTTACCAGTAAGAAATGACCTTTTTTGTCTCTTCTGATAAGTTTATGTTTGAAGTCTAATTTGTCTGATATCATAATTGTTACTCCTGCTTGTTTTTGAGTTCCATTAGCGTGGATTACCTTGCTCCATCCCTTCACCTTTAGTTTGTGCGTATCTTTACTTGTAAGGTGTGTTTCTTGCAGGCGGCATATAGATGGATTGTGATTTTTAATCCATTTTGCCACCTTATGTCTTTTGATTGGGGAGTTGAGGCCATTTATATTCAGTGTGATTATTGAGAGATGGGTTTTTATTCCTAACATTATGAGTTTTAATTTCTGTTTAAGGTAGTGTTTGTTCTTTGCCTAGTTGTTTGTTTGATGGAAATCACTGTTTTTCTGGTTCTGGCATTTCCTTATTATTTCTTCTTTGTAATTAATCTCTTTGAGCATTTTCTCTAGTGCTGGTTTCTAAGACATAAAGTATTTCAGCTTCTGTTTGTCATGGAAGGTTTTTATTTCTCCATCAAATTTGATTGATATCTTTTCTGGGTAGACAAATCTTGGCTGGAGGTTGTTTTATTTCACAGTTTGGAATTTGTTGGTCCAGGCCTTCCTGGCTTTCATGACTTGGTTTGGAAGGTCGAGAGTGATTCTTATTGGTTTTCCTCTGAATGTTACTTGCTCTTTTACTCTCGCTGCCTTTAAGATTCTCTCCTTGGCCTCTACATTGATTATTATGTGGCGTGGTGAACCTCTTCTCTGATCCTGTCTATTGGGGGTTCTATATGTTTCCTGTACCTGTGTATTGACCTCTCTTTCTATGTTTGGAAAATTTTCTAATATTACTTATCTGAATAGATTATTGATTCCTTTAGTTTCAGCTTCTAATCCCTCTTCTATGCCTATTATTCTTAGGTTTGCTCTTTTAAGATTTGCTGAGATCTCTTCAATGTCCAATTCATGCTGTCGAATTGTTTTTTTCTAATTTATATACTATGAGTTCATTTTTGGAGAGGTCATCTTCTAAGAGTGAGATTCTGTTTTCCATGTGGTCTAGTCTCTTGTTGATGGTCTGTATTGATGCCTTCATTTCAATTATTGCATCCTTCACTTCCTTCAGAGCTTCTTTTTGATTCCTGTTTAGGGAGTCGGATTCTTTGCTTATTTGATCCTTCATTCCTTTCAGTCTGTCTCTGAATTCTTTTCAAAATTCCTGTATCATTTCCTCTATTGAAGTTCTGAATTTTCCTTCTGGCAATCTTTGCACTTCTGAGTTGGCGGGTTCTGTTGTTGTGGGATTATGGGGGCTCATTGTTTCTTTGCTATTCTTCCTTTTCATGATTTCAGGTTTCTTATGTTTATACCTTTGTTGCTTTTGGTAGTTCTCTCTCTATCACTCTGTAGGTATCCTATGTCTAATCCCTCTCCCTTTGTGTTTTCTTATCCTGGAGGTAGATAGTTGCTGCTAGGTGAACCTTAAAGGTGAATAGTCTTTCCTGAATGGTTATTCTCACTTGCTCAGTATAATGTCCATTTGCAGGCCCAATTCTTGGTCTTGTTCAGTGATTGGGACCCTTGCCTGGTGCCTGTCACTACCTGTGCAAGCGACCAGTGCTGCTATTGCCCTTCTCACTGCAAGCGTGTGTCTCCATGGTCTCTAGTTGGGCTGTCCCTATGTCTCTCTCTATCTACACCTATGGCAGGTATTACCAGCAGGGGGCCCTGGGCTTGTGTCTCTCTTTGCCTACAGAAGCAGCGGGTGTCACCTTGCCCCGATTCTGTGTAAACACGGAACTCCATGTTTTCCACAGAGAGGTCTGGTTTGGTCCAATATTCCCTGGTACCATAGCTGTATGTCCTGTGGTGCTCCCTGGGGACTCTACAAGGGTGCTGCAATCCACAGGCTGCAAGTCGGTCCCACTCAAATGTTGCCAGGGACTGTCTGCTTATCCATGCATCTGCCATGTTCCATAGCAGACCCCATTCCCACCTCCACTGGGACAATCCGCAATGTACCAGACTCCGTGAGTCCCTGTGGCCGCACTGGGTGGTCTCCCCCTGGGGCGGCTCGTTGACTTATGGTCTCCTTGAGCACTGCTCTTAATCTCTGGGGGGGGGGGCTCAGTCACTGCTGCAGGCTCTGGTCAGGCCTCCAGGCCCTGGGGACTCTGCCGAGTGTGGATCGAACTGCTGCACGCACCTGTTGCTGATGCTCTGCAGTGCTGGTTTTAGAAGAGCTCCCTGGCTTCCTTGTTGGTGGCCTGCAGAAGCCTCAATGCCGGTTGCTGTCGGTGCCATCTGATCAAGATGGCACCACTGCCGCTTCTGCCGATGTAGCAGTTTGGGTCTGTGTTGTGCATGGAACGAGTCGCTGCTTGCCTACACTGGTACTATTTTGCAGCTGCTGGATGCACAGCAGGTCGCTGGCGTCTCCGCTGAACTTGTGCAGGAGCCACAATGCTGGTAGCCGCCAGCACAATCCTGCCAAGATGGCGTCGCTGCAGCTGCTGTCACCACCGACATTTGGTCTCTCGAGAAGTCCCTTGTATGAATGACGAATCAAAATGGTTTCTAGAGAAAATTATTATTATTAGAGAAACAGGGCAGTTGTGGGGGCTGGGTAGGAGAGATATCTCTCTCCTACCCTCCTTCCACGAGTGTCTTGCTTTTATTGAGGGTTTTAACCAAAACATTGTAAGCACAGGAAACAGCAAAGCAGTCATGGGATGAGTCAGGGAAAAACATCAAGGGAGTCATAGATGAATCAGAGAATGAAAGGGTAAAACAAGGAAGTTGTGAAGGTCTTTGCTTATCAGTCTTATTTGGTCCTTGGAGATTTGTCTGTGTGCAGAAATCTCCACTTGGGTGGGCAGTTTGTGCCTCCCCCAAGCTGGACCAAGGTGACTTCAAAGTTGATGACTAACAAGGCTTCTAACACCCCTGCTCATGCTCTCTCTGCTTTCCACCACCATGCCCTGAGCTCCGCAGATGTGACCTGGCCTAACGTGGTTTGAAACCTCCAGAACTGTGAGCAAATAAATCTTCCTTTCTCTAAGTTGTGTTTGTCAGGTATTTTGGGTCATAGCAGTGTGAGTGCTGACTGAAACAAATGGCTTAAAGGATAAAATTAAAATTCCTTGGCCCAAGGTTGGTGTCCTTTCATGACTACCTGTGGCACCAACACATCTTCCTGGCTTCTTCTCCTGAACTTCTCCAGGTCTGCTCCCACTGCTAGATACTATTGTTCCTGCTCTTCACTCTTCTCTTATGCCCTTTCTCCTTTCTCTACTAACCAACTCCTATTTGTCTTCCAAAACCCTGATCAAATATCAGGGTCCTCTTGAAGACTTCCCCAAGCCTGGGGGGATGAGTTTCTTGCTCCATCCTGCCTTCTTTCTTCATGGCTCTTTCAGGCTGTGAGTCCCTCTGGGTAGGACTGGATTTTGGTGTACTGGACATGACTCCTCAAATCCTATCATGGTGGAATTTACTGATTCTATTGAGCATGCTAGAAATATTGGCAAATTGCCAATATATTAATTTTTGGCAAAGAAAAATAGAATTGTTCTGTTAGTTTGGTGCCCATGCCACCCTGTTTCTGAGAAATAAGAGGGCATGAAGAGACCTGAGCTTCCTAGGGGACCCAGGTAGTGGAGGGGCTCCATATAGGGCAGCAGGCACAGAACCGGCTTCCTCCTTTCCATTTGTCAAAAGTGGTAGGAATAACTGCTCTTCCCTAGCAAGGGCCCTGAGAGGAAGCATTAAATGAGTGTCAATTGAAGAAATTAGAATCACATAGATAAATTATGATTGTAAACTTGAAATCTTAGTGCAGGCCAGAGAGCAAAAGAAAGGGCCATGCATCGAATCCTCTTACAAAGAAGGTGATGGCCCACTTGCCCACACCCACCACCTCTAGCATGGTGGCTTGTGACTTATTGCATCTAGGAGTGACTAGAATCAACCTCATGTGTCGATTTTTTTTTTTTTTTGCGGTACCGGGGATTGAACCCAGGGGTGTTCTACCTCCGCGCTACACCCCCGGCCCTATTTTTTTATACTTTATTTTGAAACCTGGTCTCACGAAGTTGTGGAGGGCCTCACTAGTTAGAGAGAGAGACAGGAAGAGAGAGAGAGAGAGAGAGAGAGAGAGAGAGCTGAGGCTGGCTGCAAACCCAGATTCTCTGGTCTCCGCCTCCCAAAGAACTGGGATTACAAGCGTGCGCTACCACGCCCGGCTCAAGTGTCGATTTTATTACCTGTTTCATCTAGAACCAGATCTAAGGATGTACCTTAGGGGATCCTTTGTGCCCTTGAAATTATTTGCAAAGTTTGACGTGAACTTATATGTATTTTTTCTGAGGTGATGTCCATTGTTTTCTTCTGTTTTAAAAGGGTCTATGAGCCTGAAAATTAGAATCATGTTCTAGAATTTTCTAATGGTGGAGGCCCATTCTTTAGTAGCCATGAGGAAAAGGGGCTTCAGAGCCAGGCTTCTGGGTTCAAATCCTGTTTTTGCTCATTTACATCGTGTCACCCTGGGCAAGCTAGTTATCTTCTCTGAGCCTAGTTTCTTTGAGTATAAAATGGGATGATAATGTCAGCGACTTCACATATGATTGTGGGAATTAAATGAGTCAGTGCATATGAGGTGCTTAGAACAATACCTGTGATACAGTGTTCAATAAATGTTAGCTGTGCTCATGCTATTGTTTTAGTATTTCATTTTATTTTTTTGGTACTGGGGATTGAACCTAGGGGCATTCTATCTCTGTGCTATACCACAGCCCTTTTTATTTTTGTTTTGAAACAGGGTCTCACTAAGTTGTTGAGGGTCTTGCTGAGTTGCTGAGGCTGGCCTCAAATCTGTGATCCTCCTGTCTCAGCCTCCCAAGTACTGGGATTACAGGCATGTGCCACCATGCCTGGCTATTATTTTACTATCATCTAATTAGTCTTGAGTCTCTGATAGACCTTTGCACACCGACTCCCCTTGCAAATTTTTACTTCCCTCATCCCCCACCTCATTGCTCTATCATGCAGTCTGTAAATTTAGGGACAGATAGGATAACTCCTGTCTCTTGCATTGAAATACCAATATTGTCCTTGTATGAAGAAGATTCTTTAGTAGACAGTACTATTCAGTTCTATTCCCACTTTCTTTTTTACTCCTAATCAATGATGCCTTGTATTCTTCAGGGATGTGCTCTGCATCAATAGTATTTTGCATAATTTTGCATTTTCTGCATAATTCCATTTTGCTGCATAACAATATGTCAGTTCATTTTCTCCCTTTCTGTGCCCTGGGAAGAAAGTCATCTGAAGCGGCTGGCAATCTCACAAGTGTTTGCTCGTTAACATCACATCTTGGAAAGATTCCCCAGAGGTATGCTAATAGGCAACACGCAAAACAACAATAAAGAAAATCAAGGGAGGGAAAAAAAACCGACACTCCTGCAAAACAGATTTGTAGCTTTCAGTGCTTCCAAGTCACTCTGCTGCTCAGCCTCTGAGCTGCTAATTGTATGTAATTATGAATTGCTGAACTATGAATGGTCCTGACTCGAAGCTGGAAACAGAACGAGACTGTATTCAAATGACACATTGATCTGTGAAGAGTGATATGCTGCTTACGGTCTCAATGAGTTATTCACCCCATAGGTTAGTGACTCTTTGGATAATATTTTTATTTGTGGAGAAAACTTCAAGAAAAATGGTGTAGACTAGAGCATCTTCCACATCGGGAGTTTAGGGAATTGAATAAAAATAATGTCTGTTTTCATTAGCTTATGCCTCAGGACAGAAGATTTTCATTTTGATAATTTGGACCTAAATCTTACCACAAATATTATGCAAGCACTCTTAAAGCAAATGAAGAAAATGTCTGGGAGCTGAAGGAAGAACTGGGAAAGAACTAAGAGCTCTAAGAGTGAGAGTTTGTGAGGTTTTAGAGGAGGAGAGCGTATTTTGAGTGGTGCTTTAAGCCTGTTTTGAATAGTTTTTGTAGCAGTGGGGTTTTGAAAACCACCATGATGGTTTGTTTTGAACTGTAGGTGACCTCAAAAGTAATTTGGAGCAAGCTGAGGTTCTAGAAAAATGATAATTGCTATCAGTTTCATTTAGCTGTTATTTATGTACTTTCTTTCTTTTTTTTTTTTGCGGTACCAGGGATTGAACCCAGGGGTGTTCTACCTCCGAGCTATACCCCTGGCCCTATTTTTTATCCTTTATTTTGAAACTGGGTCTCACGAAGTTGCGGAGGGCCTCACTAAGTAGCTGAGGCTGGCTGTGAACAACCCGGATCCTCTGGTCTTCGCCTCCCAAGTACTGGGATTACAAGCGTGCGCCACCACGCCCGGCCTTGTTTATGTACTTTCTAAGCCTGGGGAAAGAGTATTCTTTAGACTGAATCATACTAGAGAACATTGCCAGTCATAGGGTAAGTATAGGAGTTCTCTAGGAGACTGAGTGGTTATGTTTTCCGGGCTGCAGAGTCATAAGCTCAAGGTCTACCACTTACTAGCTATGTAGCTTTGTAGTCTTGGTCAAGTTTCAGTTTTGGTGACTTTTTAAAAGGAATATGAAGCTGGGCGTGGTGGCGCATGCTTGTAATCCAAGTACTTGGGAGGCTGAGACAGGAGGATCCCGGTTCGCAGCCAGCCTCAGCTACTTAGTGAGGCCCTCCGCAATTTAGTGAGACCCTGTTTCAAAATAAAGAATAAAAACTAGGGCTGGGGGTGTAGCTTGGAGGTAGAATGCCCCTGGGTTCAATCCCCAGTACCGCAAAAAAAAAAAAAAAAAGGAATATGATACCATTGTGTCTTCTTCCTATCTCTCTGCAATGTTCGGAGGATCAAATAAGATACTGCCTGTGAAACTGGTTTGCAAACTATAGTGTTTCATAATTATAAGCTGGTATTATAGATCTATTTCTCCTCCTCCTCCTCAATTGCATGCATTTTCAACTTACTGATATAACAACTGCCATTGGTTTTTGTTGCCAGAAATTGTGTTAGACACTTAACATACATAGTTTACATTGATTTTTGGAATGATTCTATAGATAAGTACCATAACTTCCTTCCCTTTATGAATAAGGAAATTGAGGCTCAGAGAGTCACTTGTTAAAGTCACACAAATAGAAAAGGGGGTAGGGTAGGAGGAGGGGCAGTAGGTCTCTCTGACTATCCATGTGGATGAATTAATAAATTGCTAGGAGATCCATGCTTAGCAGAAACTATATTGCTTCAAATTTGGTAGATACTGGCCATAGTTCATATGAAGGATTCCTACCTTTGGCTTAATGATTCTTTGTAAACCAGATTGCAAACCACATGCTTTGGCAAACAGGATATACCTTCGCATTGTGATTGATTCTCAAATAATTACCAGAGAAGTTTGGGAGATAGGCAGATTCTAAGACCCGGCCATCTGAAATTCTAAGTTAGAAGGTCTGAGGAGGGCCACAGACTCTGCCTTTTGAGGCAGTTCTCTGAGGGAATCAGGGTGGTCGGGGAAACATGTAAAGGAGTGTGGAGAGTGCACCTGTTTCAAGAGCCTTGGGAACAGAACTGGTTCCTTTGCACAGAGCTGTTTGCTATTATTTCCAGTTTAGTCAGGTAAACAGTAGATGACGAGCCTTTCTGAGTCAGTATAGGCAGATTCAGGTGTGGCTAATGTGGAAAGGATTACTAAAAAAATCATAGTTACATTTGTTTCTTTTTCTTTTGGCCTTGCAGGAAAGTAAGTGATAATTGCCATAAGTAATGAACAATTAGGACTTGTTTGAATTTTTTGAGCCTCAAAGATGCATTAAAAAAGTTTCTAGCTATTTTAGGAATCATTACCTAGGATGAATCATAAAGGGCACTATTAGGGGGATTTTCGAAAGTTCTCCTTTTATGAGTAAGGGACATCAATAGAGACTTCAACAAAAAAGAAATATTTATGGATGTGCTTTCAACCCCCCAAAGAATTACAGAATATAAATTAAAGCAATAACTATAATAAAAATTAAAGTAACAATATGTTATTCTTTTAGTTAACAAATTGGCAAATATTTTGAAAAAAGGAAATTAAGTTAAGATTGTAGGTGCCAAGAGCATAGGCACATTTTAAATGCTTTATTTATGTCGACTAATTTAATCTGCACAATCATCTTATTAGGTATATACTCTTATCCCAATTTTACAGTTAATGAAATTAAGGCACATAGGTGACAGATTCTCTTACTGCTGGTGGGAGTATAATTTTATAGTATCTTTTCATAGGGAGTGATTCTGTAATTCCACTTTTAGGAATTGATTCTATGAAAACAATCGTAGATTCATATGAAAATCAGTTTACAAGGTTGTAATGGCAGCTTTACATATAACACAAAAAATGGAAATTCTAATTGTTCAACTAGAGAGAAATTGCTAAGTAATTGATGGCTTACTTCTGCGATGGAACATAAATAGGCTTTATTTTATTTTATTTTATTTAAAATTTATACTTTTATTGGTGCATTGTAATTATACATCATAGCGAGATTCAAAGTGATACATTCATAATGCACACAGCACTTGGTTTGTGCACTCCGCATCCCACCTGCTCCCTGCTCCTCCCTCCCATCCATGTTGGTGAGATTAGTAATGACCCCTTCATATATGAACATAACACTATTTGAACTGTTTCTTTCCTCAAGCCTCATTTTCACCCTCCCCTTCTCCCTCCTCGAATCCCATTCCACTATTCTACTGGTCTCTCTCCTCATTTAACTGAAGTTCCTTTTGTTTCCTATTTTCTCTCTCGCTTCCACATATGAGAGAAGACATATGACCCTTGACTTTCTGAGACTGGCTGATCTCACTTAACAGAAAATTCTCTAATTCCATTCATTTTCCTGCAAATGACATAATGTTGTTCTTTATGGCTGAGTAAAATTCCATTTTGTGTATATGCCCCCTTTTCTTTATCCGTTCATCTGTTGATGGATACCTAGGTTGGTTCCATAATTTGGCTATTGTGAATTGTGTTGTAATAAACATGTGTATGCATGTATCACTATAGTATTCTGACATTAATTCTTTTGGAAAGATACTGAGGAGTGGTATACCTGAGTCATATGGTGGTTCCATTCCTAGCCTGTTGAGGAACCTCTATACTGATCTCCATAGTGGCTGTACTATCTGAATAGCTATTAAAAATCATGGTTTTGCTGTGCACACCTGTAATCCCACATACTTGGGAAGCCGAGGCAGGAGGACTGTGAGTTTGAAGCCAGCTCGGGAAACCTAGTGAGATCCTGTTTCAAAATAAAATTCAAAGAGGGCAGGGCATGTACTTCAGTGGTAGAGACTTGCCTAGCATGCACCAGCTCCTAGGTTCAATATCCAGAACTGAAAAAAAAAACAGTTTAAAAAATTTTTAATGCCATGGGAATATGTTCACAATAGAACAAGTTTAAAAAAGGATTCAAAATCAAATGCACAGAATTCATCCAGTATTATGAAATGCTAATATCAAGTATACATGGCTGTCATGCTAAGACCATTGTTGCTTTTTTGCATCACATCAAATATACATAAAATCATCTTTGTCATTTTCTAATGCCATTAACCTCTACTCACTCTTCTCAAGTAAAGGAAACATGGCATTGAGTTGTTCTAAGCATCTCTTGCCCATCCCTACTCCTCTGCTGGTGGTCCTGGCATGGTGGTGGATGTCCTTCCTGTTTAGATGCCCTGGCTGGGAGGGGGCCATGTTATAAGGCTGGTACTTGCTTATCTTGACTTTGGGCTGGCTTGCTGAGGAGGACTGGTAAAACGCATACTTGTGGTCGTAGGCTTATGCCTGTCATGACTGCCACCTCTCACTGTGGCTTTGTGGTCCCAGATTATGGAATGTGTAATGCTGGTTTCAATCAGAGAACAAATGAAGAAAGTGGAGAGTGATCGGCCAAGATCACAGCCTGGAACACTTTGGGCTGGGATCAGCTTTTCTATTGTTAGACTAGGACACTGAATGACACCATAAGGCCTGCCTTGTTCTAAGACAAGGGGAAGGAACCTGGTGCTTTTCTCTGGGAACAGCTGTCTGTCTAGGAAGACCGCGAAGGGATGTCTCCTGGTGTTTGAAGGAGTGATATGTGTGGAAGTGGAAGACAGGAGAGTATTCCATCCATGGCATTCGATGGGAGGCACTGGTTGGAGTTATTCAGAGCTTCCTGGTATAATGGAGGGGATATAGACAGAAAAAGGCACATTCTGGTGTTTTGAAGACCTGGCCTTCAGTCTTAATTTCTGCCTTTACCAATGATGTGGACTTGGGCCAGTATTTTGTCTCTCTCTGAAGGCATGCTTCTTTGTTAACATGGACTTTCTTTTTTTTTTTTTGCGGTACTGGGGATTGAACCCAGGGGCATTCTACCTCTGAGCTACAGTCCCAGTCCTATTTTTTATTCTTTATTTTGAAACAGGGTCTCACTAAGTTGCGGAGAGCCTCACTTATAAGTAGCTGAGGCTGGCCACAAACCTGCGATCCTCCTGTCTCAGCCTCCCAAGTACTGGGATTACAAGCGTGTGCCACCATGCCCATCTTAGCATGCACTTTCTAATACTTGTAATATCTTGTAAAACTTATTTATAGGGTTTAGGGTTTGCCGATAAAACAGCAACCACTTGTATTGTGCTAGACAGTATTTTAAACACTTATGTTAATTAGTTTAATTTTCACAGTGACCTTTTTAGGTCATACTACTATTATCCCTGTTTTATTGATGAGAAAACTGAGGCTCATTGAAGTTAGTTGCCCAAGATCAGACCTCCAGGAAGCGGTAGTGCTTGGGTTTCAATCTAGACTCAGAGTTATACTTTAGCATGACATTGCTGCTTTAAATCAAATTAAATGGATAATACAGAGCATCTCAAATATGCATTTTCAGTGAGGAGGCTATTGTCGCCAAACGTGTGTGAAAACTGGTTCTTGGGAGGTGAAAATATTTTCTTCTTTTTATGTATAAAAATTCATCCAATTCCAAAACAGATATACAGTATATCTGTGATATTAAAAATTAATGGGGGGATGGGAGTAATTAGGAGAAAATGTCTGAAAAGTCCCCTTGGGAGGATAATAATGAAAAAAAAAAGCTTAAGAAATACTGATATAGGGCATACAACAGGCATCTTATGAGTCCTCTTCCCTTTTCTTGTGCCATTTGGTTTGAAAAGTGGAAGATGGCTGGTTGATGCCCCTGAAGTGTTCCCTGGCCACAGGAGGAGTTTTAGTTGGAGTTCAGCATGCATGGGCCCAGAGGCAGAGACTGATCCGGCCACTGGAGTTATGCTGGAGCAGGAAGACAGGTTGGGATAAAGGAACTACTGCTCTCAGATGCTGTTTCGAATGCATGTTTAGCTTAGTTATTAAGCAGAATCATTGAAAAAATTATGCAAGATTTCAATGTCACAATCAGTCTGCTATTCAAGAATAGATGAATATTCAAATCTAACAAATAGATGGGATAAGTGATTCCTGCAGTAAGTGTTACATATCTCTCGGGTCCTGGGAATAAATGCAAAGCAAGTGCAGCTCTACAGGATATGGGAATAAAATTCCCCAGACAAATTTCTATAGATGTTTGAAGAAGAAATTATTTTGTTTACATATAGTGTCTGTCTACCTGTGTGTAAAATCTTACCTTTAAAAGAAAAAAAATTGCCGGGCGTGGTGGCGCACGCTTGTAATCCCAGTACTTTGGGAGGCAGAGACCGGAGGATCCGGGTTCGCGGCCAGCCTTACTTCTCTCGTTCTCTCTCCCTGTCTCTCTTGCTTTCTCTCTTTCTCTCCCTGTCTCTCTCTCTCTCTCTCTCTCTTTCTCTCTCTCTCTCTCTCTCTCCCTAGTGAGGCCCTCCGCAACTTCGTGAGACCCGGTTTCAAAATAAAGCATAAAAAATAGGGCCAGGGGT
>PVJS01054615.1:0-12904 GCA_004027185.1 Glis glis | reverse complement strand
GAGGCTGGCCGCGAACCCGGATCCTCCGGTCTCCGCCTCCCAAAGTACTGGGATTACAAGCATGCGCCACCATACCTGGCGTTTATTCTTTATTTTGAAACAGAGTCTCACTAAGTTGTGGAGGGCCTCACTAAGTAGCTGAGGCTGGCGGCGAACCCAGATCCTCTGGTCTCAGCCTCCCAAGTACTGGGATTACAAGCGTGCGCCACCACGCCCAGCTGAGATAGAAATTTAGAAGCCATCAAAAATTGGATGTCATTGAAAGCCATGGGACAGGACGAGGTCCTCCTGGAAGAGAATATGGGCACAGAAAGCAGCAGGCCTAGTTTAGAGCTGTGGGGCCTTCGACATCAGAAGGGGAATGAGCAGGAAAGCAGTGGAGGAGGAGCAGTCTTTGGCATTAGCTGGAATGCATCTCATAAAGCTCTTCTGTCAACCCCCTTTATCAGGGAGAAGAAGATGAGGACTACGCACTGCTCATAGGAATGGCAAGGTGAAGTTGGTCAATAGCGACTTGGCAAGGTAAGTCCTTGACAAGAGAGCGATAGGGATAAAAACTTGAGTTGGGTTCAAGTGACACTAGATGGTGACATAGAAACAGCTGGGAGAGAAAACATATTCAAGGAGTATTTCTCTAAAGCTGACTTCAGAGATGGACTCATGGGTAAAGGTCTAAGTCAAGGAAGAGTTTTGCTTGCCTGTCTTTTAAATGATGATAATCGCATCATGTTTTATACTAGTGGCATGGTCTAGGC
The DNA here is from genome assembly GCA_004027185.1 of Glis glis. Classification (NCBI taxonomy): domain Eukaryota; kingdom Metazoa; phylum Chordata; class Mammalia; order Rodentia; family Gliridae; genus Glis; species Glis glis. The sequence continues at coordinate 12,149 of PVJS01054615.1, read as the reverse complement.
GAGAAGGGAAATGTTGGGGATGAATGGGGGATGACAGCAGGAGCAAAGTCCTTGAGAATGTGAGAAGGGACAGGTCCCAGAGCATGGGGGAAGATGTTAGGCTGAGCGTGGGGACTTGGTTGGCACTCCATGAATATTTCTTGAAGCAGTTAGGTTGTGTCTAGCTTTTTGTCTTTAAATATAATGCTGCTATGGATGACCGTGTACATTCATCTTTACTTACTTATATGGCTCTTACTGAAAGATAAATTCAAGAAGCATATTTCAAGCTGGGCGTGGTGGCACACGCTTGTAATCCCAGTACTTGGGAGGCTGAGACAGGAGGATCACAGATTCGCGGCCAGCCTCAGCTATTTAGTGAGGCCCTCTGCAACTTAGTGAGACCCTGTTTCAAAATAATGAATAAAATACAGGTCTGGGGGTGTAGATTAGAGGTAGAATGCCCCTGGGTTCAATCCCCAGTACCAAAAAATAAGAAATATATTTCACCAGGCGTGGTGGCACATGCCTATAATCCCAGTACTTGGGAAGCTGAGATAAGAGGATTGCAGGTTTGAAACCAGCCTTAGCAATTTAGTGAGACTCTCAGTAACTAAGGGAGACCCTATTTCCAAATAAAAAATAAAATAGGGCTGGGGGGTGTAGCTTGGAGGTAGAATGCCCCTGGACTCACTCCCGAGTACAGAAAGAAAGAAAAAAAGAAAGGAAGGAAGGAAGGAAGGAAGGAAGAAGTACATTTATTGGTCAAAATATATATTTAAAAAAATCCTATTAGATATTGGAAAATTGCCTTCCAACATTTGTGTGTGTTCCTGGGAATTATCCCCAGCCCTTCTTTTTTTTTTTTTTTTTGTACTGGGGATTGAACCCAGGGGCATTCTACCTCTGAGCTACACCTCCAGTCCTGTTTTATTTTTTATTTTGAAACAAGGTCTTACTAAGTTGTGGAGGTTCTCACTAAGTTGCTGAAGCTGGCTTCAAACCTGTGATCCTTCTGCCTCAGCCTCCGAAGTACTGGGATTACAAGGGTGCACCACCACACCCAGCTATCCCCAGCTTTTTTTGTAGTCTATTTTGAGGGTCTGGATAAGTTGCCCAAACTGGCCTTGAACTTTTGATCCTCCTGCCCTAGCCTCCTGATTTGCTGGGATTATACAGGTGAGTACCAACATGCCTGACAAATCTCATTTTTATTTATTTATTTATTTATTTATTATTTTGTGGTACTAGGGATTAAACTCAGGGGCATTCTGCCTCTGAACTACACCCTAGTCCTTTTTTATTTTTATTTTGAAACAGGGTCTCACTAAGTTGATGAGAGTCTCACTACTTGCTGAGACTGTCCTCAAATCTGTGATTACAATCTACTGTAATTACAAGCCTGCACCACCATGCCTGGCTTATTTTGTTTTATTTTTTGGTGCTGGGGATTGAACCCAGAGGCATTCTACCTCTGAGCTACACCTGAAGTCTGATCTTATTTCTTATTTGGAAACAGGGCCTCACTAGGTTGCTGAGAGCCTCGCTAAGTTGCCAAGGCTGGCTTTGAACCTGCGATCCTCCTGTCTCAGCCTCCCAAGTACTGGGATTACAAGCGTGCGCCACCATGCCCAGCTATGTCACCCTGTCTTTTTTTTTTTTTGCGGTACTGGGGGATTGAACCCAGGGGCATTCTACCTCTGGGCTATACCAGCCCTATTTTTTATTCTTTATCTTGAAACAGGGTCTCACTAAATTGCAGAGGGCCTCACTAAGTAGCTGAGGCTAGCCGAGAAGCTGGATCCTCCGGTCTCAGCCTCCCAAGTACTGGGATTACAAGCTTGCACCACCACTCCTGGCTTATACCACCCTATCTTAAAAAAAAAAATCAAACCGGGAAATGTTGGCTCTCCCCATCCTAATTTACCGTCACTCCCATTTTATATAGTATGTGTTTTATCCATTAAATTTCATTTCTCTCCCTCTTTGTTTTCTCTTTATTTCTTTCTGATGACTCATCTTTACACTACTTGGCCAGAATGGGTCTGCAGGAGTGTGAACCATGGAGGGTTTACATGATAAACAAGACACCTCTCAGCTGCTTCTTCATGTACCTGTTTTCTTGCTCTTCTGCAAAAGCAAATTTTCTGGTACAATTAGTAAGACTGGCTCAAAGAATTTCCTCCAGGGGATGAGGTGTAGCTCAGTGGTAGAGTGAGTGCATGTTGGAAGCCCTGGATTCCATCCCCAGCACTATAAAAAGAAAAAAAATCCCTCTAAGGAAACTTTGCAACCTAAGGGTTGTCTTCAGAACCATAATATATTTGACTTGCTTGAAATGTGTTGCTTACTTACATGTTAAACTACCTGGTATTTATATTTTAAAAATTGTTTGTCGCCAGTCCTGGTGGTGCACACCTGTAATCCCAGTGACTGGGGAGGCTGAGGCAGGAGGATGGCAAGTTTGAGTCCATTCTTCACAGTTGAGTGAGATCCTGTCTCAAAATAAAAATAAAAATGAAAATAAAAAATTGGGAGATGTACCTCAGTGGTAGGCCACCTCTGGATTCAATCCCAGCAACACACACACACACACACACACACACACACACACACACACTAAAAAATTGCTTGTCATAAAATTCATAGATCCCAATTGGATTTGGGGCAAAAATGCCAATATTATGCCACATGACAAAAGGCAGCGAATGCACAAGGGAGGGACTAATCGGATGACACAAGGGAGGGACTAATCAGATGACGGCCTGGATTTGACCCCGGTCAGGAAGCAAGTTGTGTTGAACCTTCTCAGAGATGTTGGGGGAGGTGTGTAGAAGTTTAGTAGCCAGGTTCTGCTGGCATCGCTTCTAAACCAGCTATTTCTACCCTTTAGTGAGTGATTTCCTTTCTTTAATTGCAGAATCACACAGTTCTCTTAGATAATAGGTGCTTTTGCTGGGTGTGGTGGCACATGCCTGTAATCCCAGTAGTACTTGGGAGGCTGAGACAGGAGGATCGCAGGACTGAGAGCAGCCTCAGCAACATAGCGAGACTTTCAGCAACCTAGTGAGACCTGCTTCAAAACAAAACATAAAAAGGCCTGGAAGTATAGCTCAGAGGTAGACTGCACCTGAGTTCAATCCCCAGTACCTGCCCCCCCTACACACAGATAAAAGGTGCTTTTCTTATCTTAGGGATCAAAGAGAAGCCGGCTGGAGTGAAAGTTATCCCTCAAATGATATTTAATAGGTTTCTTGTTCTTGGTGGATGGTTCTTTTCATCTGAGAGATTCTGTATCTGGCTATTTAGAATTATCTAGAAGGACAGGATTCAGGGAAGAGAGGCCCCTCTCATTTTCTAACCATTAGTGATGATTCCAGTCAGAAATGTCTTGAGATGTAGAGGGATATGGTTGAGGCTGGGCTAAAAAATTTGTATACTCTTCTCCTTAAGGAAATAGGAAATAATACCTCCACAGTAAATAGTTTCTTTTTTTGTGTGTGGTATCAGGGATTGAACCCAGGGGCATTCTACCTCTGAGCTACACCCCCAGCCCTATTTTTTATTCTTTATTTTGAAACAGGGTCTCACTAAGTTGCAGAGGACCTGACTAAGTAGCTGAGGCTGGCCGTGAACCTGTATCCTCCTGTCTCAACCTCCCAAGCACTGGGATTACAAGCGTGCGCCACCACACCCGACTTGTAAATAGAGTTTCTAAAGTAAAATTTGAACAAATTTTAGAATCTAAGCTTAACTGAAAAAATATATGTATATGTATTGTGGTGCTGTGGATAGAACTCATGGGCTTTCTACCTCTGAGCTACACACCCAGCCCTTTTTACTTTTTATTTTGAAACAGGGTCTTGCTAAGTTGCCCAGGCTGGGTCAAATCTGCGATCCTTCTGTCTCAGCCTCCTAAGTACTGGGATTACAGGTGTGTGCAACCATGCCTGGCTCCTTGATTTTTTAAAATAATTTTTTCTTGCCAGGTGTGGTGGTGTACACCTATAATCCTAGTATTCGGGAGGCTGAGACAGGAGGATTGCAGGTGCAAGGCCAGCCTCAGCAATTTAGTGAGGTTCTCAGCAACTTACCAAGACCCTGTTTCCAAATAAGAAATAAAAAAGGCCAGGGGTATAGCTCAGAGGTAGAATGCCCTGGGATCAATCCCCAGTCACACACACACACACACACACACACACACACACACACACACACGTTTCTTCACAAATAATTGACTGGATTCATTAAGCAGAGCTTTCTAAGTGGTGTGCCCCAAATGGGTTAACCTACTCTGAATCCCTCAGAGTAATCAATCCTATCTTGAATTTGGCTTGTGTTCCCAAGACTGCCATCTCTGGCTATGTGTAGAATCAACAGTTTCTCTAAACGTATCATTTAATATGAACCAAGATGTGAAAAAATTTAAGAAGTTCTTCCTTTGAGAGTCCAGTCATTCCCCACGTTGCTTCTCCATAGTACATATATAAACACCCAGCAAATTCATTCTACCTTGTTCTACAAGTTTCTGGGAAGTAGCTGGCCTTCCCTGTGGAGCTGCAACTCAGGCGAGTCCCCTTGAACTGGGCCACATCACAACGGCCGCCCCAAAAATTCACTGCTCTGGAACCACTGAGCTATTGTTGCTACTATCTGAGCCTGAGGCTTAGTACAGTTGCCTCCAAAACCCAGGCAGCCTTGATGCTGTGGCTCAGATTCCGGTCCCACTCCCGTGCTCTCATGCCATTTGCGCAACTCCTTTGCAGATCACAGTGCCCCCGCCACACATTAACTTCCATTAAAGGTTCTGTACGCTAAAGCCAGGTGTGGAGGTGCACACCTGTAATCCCAGTATTTGGGAGGCTGAGACAAGAGGATCACAGGTTCAAGGCCAGCCTCAGCAACGTAGTGAGACCGTGTTTCAAAATAAAATATAAGGCCAGGCGTGGTGGCGCACGCTTGTAATCCCAGAATTTGGGAGGCGGAGACCGGAGGATCCAGGTTCGCGGCCAGCCTCAGCAACTTAGTGAGGCCCTCCGCAACTTTGTGAGACCCAGTTTCAAAATAAAGTATAAAAAAAATAGGGCCCAGGGGTGTAGCTTGGAAGTAGAATGCCCCTGGGTTCAATCCCTAGTACCGCAAAGAAAAAAAATGTATATATATATAAAGGGCTGGGGGTGGACAGCCAGGCATGATGGTGCACATCTGTAATCCTAGTACTTGAAAGGCTAGGTTTGAGGACAACCTTAGCATCGTAGCAAGACTCATCAACCTAGTGAAACCCTGTTTCAAAACAAAACATAAAAAGATCTAGGGGTATAGCTCAGAGGTAGAATGACCCTGAGTTCATTCCCCAGTACCACAAAAAGGGGAGGGGAATTGGGGTTGCAGCTTGGAGCTAGTATGATCTTGGATTCAATCCCCTGTACCAAAAAATAAATATAAAAAAAAATTCTGTACACTAGCTGGGCACAGTGGCACAGACCTGTAATCCTAGCAACTCAGGAGGCTGAGGCAGGAGGACTGCAAATTTGAGGACAGCCTGGGCAACTTAGTAAGACCCTATCACAAAATAAAAAATAAAACCAGGCATGGTGGTGCAAGCTTATAATCCCAGTACTTGGGAGGCTGGGACAGGAGGATCGCAGGTTCGCAGCCAGCCTCATCTACTTAGTGAGGCCCTCCGCAACTTAGTGAGACCCTGTTTCAAAAATAAGGAATAAAAAATGAACTGGGAGTGTAGCTCAGAGATAGAATGCCCCTGGGTTCAATCCCCAGTAAAATAAATAAATAAATAAATAAATGGGCTGAGAGTGTAGCTTAGTGGTAGAGAGTCCCTCAGTTCAATCCCCAGTACAACCCAAAATAAAAAAAGATTCTGTACATTACATCGGCCTTCAGATACACTTGGCCTACCTCTTCCCCGTGGCTCAAGCTTGCAACCACATTTCATTTGTCCGGGGGCAGCTTCCCTCAGACCTGGAACCTAGGGTCTCTTTCCCGTCCTGATCTAAGTACACAAGCCAGCCCACCAGCCCTGTCTCCTCCTGTGCTCATGATGAGTTGTCCCTCCAGGATCTTACGGTCCTGTCCAGCTCTCCACCTAGCCCAGTCCATTCTTGTTTTCAAAACATTGGCCCTTACAGAGAAAGAGTGTGTGTGTGTGTGTGTGTGTGTGTGTGTGTGTGTGTGTGTGTGTGTCTGTCTGTCTGTCTGTGTTCACAAGGGGGCAGCAGGACTTTTTCAGGGTTAGTTCTTCTAAAACAGCCGTTGTTACCATCTCATGGAGAACAGATGTATTGGATTGAGTTTGAATTTTCTTGGCTTGGGCTTTGACCTTGGGCTTGGGACTCTGATGAAGCCTGCCGCCTGCATGGAGCCTGAATTGCAGTGCTGCTGTGAGGTTTGGGATCACAGAGGAGAACGCTTTGAGGGGGTCCCAGCACTTTCCAGCGAGTATGCAAGAAGTGGGTTTCCTCTCTCCTTCCCTTTCTCGCACTTCCTTCTTTTGGAAACCAGTGATGTTCTGTCTGGTCTGAGTTCCGGGCGAGCTGGGTGTGTGCTTATCTTCTAAAGAGGTCAGAAAGACAGGTGTGCTTTCATTACAAATACTAAGTTGAAGCACACCAGCCTGAATAGATAACCGGCCTGCTGGAGAATTGTTACCAGAAAGGAGCGCTAGAGCTCCATTGCTCTCACCTTCAATTTTCTCAATTTTTATTGGTTTTGATAGGCAGTGTTTGACTTTTAACTAGCTCATAAATAACACTTTCATGTAACAGGTTGCCTCATTTATCTACCTTGGAGTCCATTTTGCAGGGAGTTTATGTTGAAAGAAATGCCAAGAAGTAGCACTATTCAGTACAGGGTAAGGTATGAATGGTTTACTAAACACAATTTTTTGTTGTTGTTGTTGTTTAGACAGGATCTCGCTATGTTGCCCAGGCTGGTCTTTTATTCTTTTTTTTTTTTTTTTTTTTTTTGGTGGTGGTGGTGGTACTGGGGACGGAAGCCAGGGGGCGGGTGCTCTACCACTGAGCTACATCTCAACCCTTTTTATCTTTTATTTAGAGGCAGGGTTTCACTAAGTTGCCAAGCTGCCCTCAAACTTAGGATCCTCCTGCCTCAGCCTCCCAAATTGCTGGGATTATAGGTGTGGGCCACCAAACCTGGCACCCAGGCTGGTCTTAAACTCCTGGGCTCAGTGATGCTGCTGCCTCAGCCTCTGGAGTAGCTGGGACTCCATATGTCATCATGCCTGGCTACCATTTGTTGTTCTTTACAAGGAGGTTTGGATATAATGCTTTAAAAATGACCCTAAGAGCTGGGCATGGTGACACATGCTTGTAATCCCAGTACTTGGGAGGCTAAGACAGGAGGATCACAGGTTCAAAGCCAGCCTTGGCAACTTAGCGAGGCTCTCAGCAACCTGTTTCAAAATAAGAAAATTGGGATGGGGGTGTAGCTTGGAGGTAGAATGCCTCTGCATTGGATCCCCAGCACCAAAAAAAAAAAAAAAGACCCTAAGGCTGGGGGTATAGCTCAGTGGTAGAACTTTATCTAGCAGTATGCATGAGATACTGAGTTAGATCCCCAGCAGTGAAAAAAAAATCATACATGCATACATACATACATTACATGCATACATACATACATACATATATAAATACATAAAATGGAGCAGGGTGTAGTGGCGCACACTACTCCCAGTACTTGGGAGGCTGAGACAGGAGGATTGCAGGTTCAAAGCCAGCCTTGGCAACTTAGCAAGGCTCTCAGCAACCTAGTGAGACCCTGTTTCGAAATAAGAAATAAAATCGGGATGGGGGTGTAGCTTGGAGGTAGAATGCCTCTGCATTTAATCCCCAGTATAAAAAAATACATAAAATGACCCTAGCTAAAAATATGGAGAACTTCATACAGAGCAGAACTCTGGGGATTAGCTTTCCACTCTTCTGTCTAGTGGTCATAGGTTGACCTTCTAGTGAGACTTGAATCCCTGTCATTTCCTCTGCCTTCACAAAAGTATATAACCCCATCCGAGACAATTGTCTCTTGGCAAATAAGAATCACTGTGGAGTAGGTTTTTTTCCTGTAGCTAAACAGCAGATACCAACTCATTATCACACAGCGGTTGAGAGAATCAATATTCTTGTAGAGCCACTTGAAGGAAATGTAGTCCAATCACTCTGAAAGCCTAAAATCTATTCCTGAACCAAACCAGACCAAAAAAGAGCTGGGCCAGGTGTAGTGGCACACACCTATAATTCCACTACTTGGGAGGCTGAGACAGGAGGATCAAAGGTTCATGGCCAGCCTCAGTACTCAGTGAGGCTCTCAGCAACTTAGTGAGACCCTTTTTCCAAATAAAAAATAAAATAGGGCTGAGGGCATAGCTCAGAGGTAGAATGTCCCTTGGTTCAGTCCCCTGTACCACAAAAAAAAAAAAAAAAATTGAGTCAGGTGTGGTGGGGCATGCTTGTAATCCCAGTACTTGGGAGGCTGAGACAGGCAGATCGCAGGTTTGAAGCCAGCCTCGGCAATTTAGCAAGGCCCTCCACAACTTAGTGAGACCCTGTTTCCAAATAAGACAAAATTGGGCTGGGGGTATAACTTGGAGGTAAAATGCCTCTGGGTTCAATCCCCAGTACCAAAAAAAAAAAAAAAACCGAAAAGATTGACATGAGGCATATGAGGCCGCTACATAAAAAGAGCTCCCTGAGCCACACTTGAAATGTCAGAGAGGGCCAGGCATTGTGGCACATGCCTATAATCCCAGTACTTGGGAGGCTGAGACAGGAGGACTGTAAGCTTGAGGCCAACCTGGGCAATTTAGCAAGATCCTGCCTCAAAATAATAATTATAATTATAATAAAGGCTGGGGATGTAGCTCAGTGGTACAGTGCCCCTGGGTTCAATCCCCAGTAGCAGAGGGAAGGAAGGGAGGGAGGGAGGGAGGGAGGGAGGTAGGGAAGTGAGAGAGAGAGAGGGAGAGAGAGAGAAGCGATGTCTAAAGTAGGAACTGAAAGACAATTAGGCATAATAACAGGCAAAGAAAGATGGAGTAAAATAGAACTAAGAGGGGAGAGGGAGAGTATGGAAGAAAGAGTATGTTAAAGGCACTGAGAGCCAGGCGTGGTGGCGCACGCTTGTAATCCCAGTACTTGGGAGGCGGAGACCGGAGGATCTGGGTTCGCGGCCAGCCTCGGCTACTTAGTGAGGCCCTCTGCAACTTCGTGAGACCCGGTTTCAAAATAAAGGATAAAAAATAGGGCCGGGGGTCATAGCTCGGAAGTAGAACGCCCCTGGGTTCAATCCCCGGTACCGCAAAAAAATAAAAATAAAAAAAAAATAAAAATAAAATTCATTTATTTAGATTACTCAGAATGGTTAAAAAAAGAAACAATACTTAAATTCTACACAAATTATGGCCATTTAAATTTTCTTTTTTGAGAGATTTTTAAGAGATATAAAACATTCACTTTCCTATTTAATTTTGCTAAAGTGGGACTTTTATTCAGTATGTACAACATACTCAAAACCAAAGTTCCACAGTATGCCAAATGAAGAGCCATCTTTGATTCCTCTCTCCTGTCCCTCTCACGTCTAAGGAATAACGAAGATGTTATGGTTTGGATATGATGTGTCCCCCAAAGGCTCATGTGTTGAAAGCTTTGTTCCCAGTGCAGCAGTGTCCAGAGGTGGGGCTTTGGGAAAGGACTGAATCATGAGGGCTCTGACCTCGTCAGGGGCAGGTGTTGAAGGCTGTGGGAGGTAGGGCTGCCTATGGCCATGAGCTGAGAAGCTTTATTCCTTGCCCTTCCACCATGATGTCCTGCCTCACCTCAGGCCCAGAGCAGTGGAGCAGGCCAGCCATGGACTGAGGCCTCTGAAACCTGAGCCAGAATGAACCTTTCCTCCTCTAAGTTGTTCTTGTTGGGTTTTTTGGCTGTGGCAACACAAAGCTGACTGACATACATGACCCATAAATTCTGGCTGGGAGGTATCTCACAGTCTTTCCACTTCTTCTTATACCCTGGTTATCACCACAGCTCCAGCCACATCATCTCGCACTTCAAAAGCCTCCTAATAGTTTCACTTTCTTCACTGTTTTTCCTTTCTATAGTCTATAGTCTACACATTTTCCAGTCTATAGTCAAGAGGGAAACTTTCTTCCTTCCTTCCTCATTTTTTTTTTTTGTTGTTGTTGTACTAGGGATTGAACCCAGGGGCATTCTTCCTCTGAGCTTCATCCCCAGCCCTTATTTATTTTTATTTTTAAACAGTCTAAGTTACCATGCATTGGTCTCAAACCTGTCATCCTCTGGTCTCAGCATCCCAAGTGCTGGGATTACAGGTGTGTGCCACTGCACTCAGCTCCCAGCATTCTTTAAATGTCTAAAATGGCTCCTCATTGTCCTTGCAATAAGAAGCAGTTTCCTGCTCCCTCCTTCTCCAGACTCAACTTTTACCATGCTTCTTGCCTACTCTACTAAACCTTTTCAGAACTCTATTCTCTCTTTTTATATCCATACCTCAACCCCACAGTTCACAAAAGCTATTTCTCCTCCTTGGAATGTAGTTTATACCCTCTTCCTCTGGCCTTTCCTATTTCTTCTCCAGCTTTCAGTCTTGTGTCATTAGTCACATTTTTCATGGTTTCCAGATTTGGATAAATCCCATTATATTTTGATAAATATCTATAATTCCCCTCTCATAATCTCCATCATACATTGTCAATTGTTCTTTAAGTGCCTCTCCTTCCTGGCTTCCAATCCTATCTTGTTCTCTTCACATATTTCCAACTACATAGAAGATATTAAAATTAAAAATCGAATTATGAAGCTGAGCATGGTAGTACATACCTGTAATCCTAGCTACTCAGGTGACTGAGGCAAAAGGATTGCAAGTTCAAGTCTAGGCAACTTAGCAAGACCCTGTCTCAAAGTTAAAAATAAATAGGCCGGGCGTGGTGGCGCACGCTTGTAATCCCAGTACTTGGGAGGTGGAGACCGGGGGATCCGGGTTCACTGCCAGCCTCAGCTACTTAGTGAGGCCCTCTGCAACTTCGTGAGACCCAGTTTCAAAATAAAGTATAAAAAAAAATAGGGCCGGGGGTGAAGCTCGGAGGTAAAACGTCCCTGGGTTCAATCCCCGGTACTGCAAAAATAAATAAATAAAATAAATAAATAAATAAATAGGGTTTGGAACTGGGCATGGTGGTATATACTTGTAATCCCAGTACTTGGGAGGCTGAGACAGGAGGATCACAGGTTCAAGGACAGCCTCAGCAAATAGTGAGATTCTCATCAACCTAGTCAGACCCTGTTTCAAAATAAAAATAAAATAGGGCTGGGCTATAGCTCAGAGATAGAATGCCCCTGGGCTCAATCCCTAGTACTACACACACAAGTAAATAAATAAATAAACAAACAAAAAAGGATTTGTGATATAACTCAGTAATAGAGTGCTTGCCTAGCATGCACGAGGCCCTGGGTTCAATATCCACTACCACAAAAAGAATAAAGAAAAAGAATTAAGAATTAAAAAAACAAAAAAGAACAAAGTTGGAAGACTCACATCTCCTGATTTCAAAACTGACTACAAAGCAACAGCAATCAAGACATTGTGATACTGGTGTATAGACAGACATATAGTTCAATGGAATACAATTTTAGAGTCCAGAAATAAACCCATTGTGCCAGTATTGACAAATTGCTCTGGTATTGATTTCCAATACACTTCAGACTCTCTTTGTCCTAATGATTAACCCATAGTAAGAATGAAGAGACAAAGCCTTTAGCCTTGGAAGCGCGTAGAGACTTAGGAGGACTGTAGAAACAATTAGAGCCTTTAGCCCTACAAATATATAGAAACAACTACAAGCCCTAAGATCACAGTGACTCTGCCTGGCACATTTTAATGCTATAAAGATAGCAAGGGCCTAGCGGGCATGGTGGCGCATGCTTGTAATCCCAGTACTTGGGAGGCTGAGACCGAAGGATCCGGGTTCGCGGCCAGCTTCAGCTACTTAGTGACGCCTTCCACAACTTAGTGAGACCCAGTTTCAAAATAAAGAATAAAAATAGGGTTGGGGGTGTAGCTCAGAAGTAGAATGCCCCTGGGTTCAATCCCCAGTACTGCAAAAAAAAAAAAAAAAAAAAAAGAAC